>KN491623.1:7403-30211 GCA_000787155.1 Scartelaos histophorus | reverse complement strand
TATTTATATATTTATTTATTTATTATTACAGGAATCAGATCATGTTTCTCTAAAAGGTTACAGCATCTCTAAAGAAGTCTAAAGGAAGTAACACTACAGTGTGACTGGGATTCAATACAAATTAATAAGCAACCAATTTGAGAAGAAATTTGAGAAAGTTCTGGTTAAACTAGAGAAATACCAGGGGCTCAAACAAGAACTGGAGAAGGCCTGGAAGGTGAAGGCATCAGTGGTCTCGTGGTGATCGGAGCTCTCGGGGCTACAACCCCCTCTTAATGAAAACAGGAAACATTACAGGAAATGTCTACACCAACATCTGCACACGGCCTGTTTTCCCATGACAAAACCTCAACTTAGCTGTCCATATTCTACAAGTATTTTCTACGCAATCCTACGTGTGTGGTGCTGTACACTTCTCTTGCTGACAACAGTAATTATTCCATGTTGACAGGCCATTAGAAGCACTCACCATCTCTCCATTTGTATTAAAATGATGAGCAAGTATTAAAAAAGGGCTGAACATGTAAAATGAATCGTAATGGCCCTGTTGCCGGAGCCCACCCAAATGATTCCAACTGATAATTCCTCATCCAAACCCTGGTCATTAGCAGTTGGCAAAGGAGAGGGGAAGAAATGGCTGGACTGAAAGCAAATGTGTGTTTAGTGCGTGGGGAATAGAATGGGGGTGAGAAGCACATTAAGCTGTTCAAATTACCTGCTAACATCATTACCGAGCCCAACATGGACATGGTCATAGCTTTATTGGTCATTCCTGTCTTATGGCAACTGCATAACACAATCCATCTCATTATTACCAACACGCAAATGAAGTCTGGAGAAGAGCAGTTTGTCTGAGAAATTATTGCGGCGCAGTAATTTTGAGTACTTTTCAAGAATATGTGAAGGGACATTATCAGTCAGAGGATATATGCCACAAGCAAGTGTAGACTGAAAGAAGTGAAGGAACTAATCTGTGACAGTTTCCCCCTCTGATCACCAACAATTACTCTAACACAGCACAGCTCATGCATAAGCAAGGTGGGTGAAGTGTCTTGCCCAAGAACACAATAGTAGTATACACTGATCCATTAGATTAGTGGTTAGATCATAGACTGTAGAGCGGGTTACAAACATTTTAAGACCAACATTATGAAAATCACATCAGCAATTTTGTGTAATGTAGGAACTTTAAGCGAATTGGAGACACCAAATTGGCCCTTGAGAGCGAAACTGACAGAGAACGATGGTCCGAACTGGCCTCTGTCCACTAAATTCCCTGGACAAGGCCGGGTTCTGGGAATATCTGCAGACACTTGCAACTCCCAGCAGTAAAAATCTCGAGATGATGGATGAATAAGTGAATCAACTTTGCTCTTATTGCTTGTAGATTTACTTTTATTCTTTTGTATCTATTTATCTTTCATAATTTCCTGCAGACAAATAAATCCAATTCCGCAGACTGCAGGCCTAATGACATTTGCAGAGTGAAATTAAACATTGGCGACTGAGCAATCATTGGAGGTCCAGATTACAGCACAGAGACTTCAGCCTGTAGCACACATAGCATTACTTTGCTGTGTCACAGTGTGGGACCTAGAAAGTACTGGAGGAGCGTCAGGCTTGGCTGCTTTCCATTCGATTTCCCCTGCGGGTCATCCATCGGCCCGGGGACGTGGCGAGTCGGAGCACCCAGCCCCGAGGTGATTAACGCAAGAAAGATGGCTGCAGTTCACGGCGTAAATCCAAAGGCGTTTCAGGTGGAACACAGCCGCTTGTCGAGAAGTGAGGAATGGGCTCCAGCGTCACCCAGGCCTACCTCTCCCCCTCTACCCCTCTCTCTCTGACCCTGTTCTGTTTGCAGCGAGAACTAAACCCGCTGGAGGAATGAGAGTCAGCTGTGAGTTTAGTGTTCTCATAGAATTAAAAGATTCTTTCTGTGTTCTGAGATATTAGCCTTAATTAATGTTAGACTTTAGGATTAAACTTCAGACCACTTCAGAGCACAAAGGAATCAGTAAACCTCATGTAAACCTAAATATACTGAACAAAAATAAACCGCCCCATGTCACTCACTCAGTACATGGGTGTGGGAGAAACAAAAGCAGCTAAAACAGAATGATTAGTACTCAGGCACTCCTTATAGTGGGGACAATAAAAGGCCACCCCAAAATGTCCAATGTTGTCAGAAGTAATCATGCCTCAGCTGTCTGGAGTCATGTGAGAATGTGCCATTGGCATGATGCTGGATGCAGGGACGTCCACCCGAGCGGTCGCTGCACAGCTGAATGTTCACTGTTTTGGACTGGCCGGCATCTTCACCGGACATGTCGCCCATAGAGCATCTTTGGGATGTTCTGGATCGACGTGTCCGTGATCTTGTTCCAGTTCCGGGGAATGTGCGACAGCTCCGTGTGGACCTCCAGGAAGAGTGGAATAACATCCCACATGCCCCTAGACGACCTCATCAAGTCCACACAATGATGATTTGTGGCTTTGAGAGACGCAAATGGTGGACACACAAGATATTGAATATTGAAGTGAATTTCTCAACCCTGAACTCCACCATGTTCAACTGAAAGCCTCTCAATTTTAGATGCCACCACCAAGATGTAATGGACTGTTCTGAACGTTAATCAATAACGAAATTAATTTTGGTTGATTTAATGTGCTGATTAACCGTAATGGTAATAAAAGCTCAAAAGAGTGACATGTGGTGTTTATATTTTTGTTCAATGTAAATACCAAACCTTACAAAACTTCAATACAATTTTGCAGAAGGTATTCAGGAACAAGAATATATGAGTAACTGAAATCTGGTTTATCTGGTATATGTGGGTCAGGTTCAGCACGCATTTTGAGTGGGTTACTTGCAGACTCGATCTTAAACCAACTACAGTGTACTGTGGTGTGTTTTTGACCAAGACGGTGCAGTTTCAAGTGGGTTATGCACCTCATCCAGACACTCGAGGTCAGTGTAACAATTGGCAGGTTTTGCAGGACCCATGCCAGTTTGAATTTCATTTGACAAGTAGTTAGTGTGCACCAGGTATAATTCTCAGGGCACGAGAGATTACACAAACTTTATGGATTGGATCCTCAAAGGAAATTACTTGGACGCAGTAGCTCACATATCACAATATATTATAACAACAATGAGAAAAAATATAAATAGTAATAATACATTCTAAATAACAAGCAAAGTAGCAACGAAAGTAGCAAAGATGTGGAAGTGCTGACAGGTGAGCAAGGAGCAGGAGACGGAGCAGGAGACTCTCTGTCCCTGAGCTGATGTGTATTAGTGAAGTCCAGCTGTTGCACATCTGGCACAAAGAGCACCCCTCCACTGGTCCGCTCAGGAAACCTTTCAACTGCAGCCATGTTCATCAGAGGACCCAACAAGCCACATAGGTCAGCGGATATGCACTTCAAGCTCTGATGTTTGAGCGCAGGAAAAAGGAAAGTGTATAATGGCTTGCGTACTAGAATTGTGTATAATTATTTATTTTGCTGTAGGGATGTAATGCTGTAGGGGTAATCTGTAGGTACAATATTTTTACAATATGCAACTCACTGTACGCCAGTGGTGAATGTGATGAAATAACAATAGTAAATTATTGTTCTTAAGTAAAACATTTAGGTCATTCTGAAGGGAATAATTTTTACTTTTACTTGACACTTTATTTACACTATATTTGAAAGCAGGCATCATTGTTTAAAACTTGCTGAAAAGGCTGTCAAGTTTATAATTTGAAGAAACAAAACAGCTAGGGAAAACTGTTAAAAATGAAAAACAAAATAAATAAATAAATCAGTTAAACAAAATTAAGCATAAATCTGTTTATATGAAGCTTTATTGAATCTCAAAATTAGCATTAATACTCTCTTTTTATGCTGTAATTTTTTAGATTAGATTTAGATTAGATTTTTAATTAGATTTTTTCTAAACATGCACTTTTCCTTAAGATTGAAGTGCTTGCCAGGTATTAACAGGTAATTCTAACAACTATTTATTTATTTATTTATTTATTTATTTATTTATTTATTTATTTATTTATTTATTTATTTATTTATTTATAACAAAGCAAAGGTCTAGGTATTTTCCTGTGTTTCTTTGAGCTATTGCAGCAACATAACAATGAATTTTATGATACAATGTCATAATATTTCGATTATTGTTACATCCCTACACTGCTACACTGTCATAATGTCACAATAATGTAAAGTATAATCTCTGTTGTTATTGCTGCTTTACTTGTTTTTCAGTAAACCAGAACAGATGTGGTTAACCAAGCTCTTGTCAGATCTTGATTTCTGGTGAAGTGACTGGAGCTGTAGTGGGTTCACAAAAGGAAATGGCAAGTCACTGACCAACTGTCACCAAGTGCCCAAATGTCAAGAGACTTTTGTGTCAAAACAAATATAATTTTTTTTTTTCTCTTGTGTTTTTATGTTTTCTCCAGATTTATTTTTCACATTCTCAACCAGATTCTGAAAGTGTATCCTACTTTGACAGGAGGAGCATGGTTATTTTGGTGACCATATTTCCAGTTAAATCATGGTGCTTTTCTTGTGCTATGTTGTAAGTAAAATAAATTAAGTTGCAGTGATTTTCCAAAAAAGGGGGTTGTAGAAATCAAAAATATAAGGGTCTTAGTTAAATGGGTAGGCCAATCAGTCATACGAATAAGCATAAGTTTTAGGGGCTGTCACTTGCTTGTTTCTATAAATGCTCTGCCTAGAATGGTCCACAGTATGACATTAAACAGATCTACCTTACATTTATTCAACAGGTGGTTTTATAGCTCAAAAATACCTAGAAAAACAGGCATTCTGACTGTGAGCGGGGTTGCCTCTCCACAGATCTGACCTGTAACTTGGTCTGGTTTGATCTCCATGAAGATAGAAATGTTTAATACCACACTGTGAAACTTTCCAGACAAAGCAATAACATCTCCATGGAGAAAAGCATCTGACAGACCCTCTACTAAAAAAGTTACACAATGGACCTTTAAACCATTCGTTTCAACCAAAATAACTTTTTGAGGCAACATTTTGAATTCCACCCGCACAGTCAGTACAGGCAGTGAAAGTGCCAGCGTGCGGATGTTAAGAGAGATGTGAGTCGGACTAAAGGACCACTCACTGGAGATGAAGAGGAGGAGGCCGGTGCTGCTGAAGGCTCTTCCCCCTGGACCTTTGACAAATTGGGCTCTACACACATCTCGCCAGCCCCAAGTCGCTGTGTGTCTCCAAAGAGGAAGCAGTGTCTCCCAAGCATTAAAGTGGAAAAACCAACGCCAGTGCAGGAATTTAATGAGCTCGCGGTGACACACGAGTTGGCATGGGGGGATTTTCTGTATATCTGTGCTTTGGCTTGGAGTTTTATCCCCCCCGGACTTTGCTGGGACTGGATACTCACGGGTCGGAACCAGTCCAGTCCCACTATGGGCTTCATTTAAGGCCATCAAACACAGGAGAGTAGGGTGGTTTTTCTACAGTGCTAAAGGCGGAGAAGCATTAAGAATATATTGCACAGTGGAGTACAACTTTAAGATATATAACGTTTCATGTTTCCTTTTATGCTTTTGCAGTTGGTGTATGATTTATCGTATTCTATGCTCATTAAATTGATGAGTAAGGGGAAGCTCAGCGAAAAGCACTGCAAAAAAATAATAATCTGGACAAATGATAAAATGGCTAATTAATGTAAAATAGAGTACAATGTAGCTTTTGTCAATGTCCTCGTCTTATTACTTCAATATTTTCTAAATTGGAGCATTTACTTGATCATGTGGCCACAGTATACCTCAATGAAGTTAATCCTAATTGTTTGTTTATTTCACATTACATAATCTAAGGCCATAAACACAGTGACAGCGTAAGGGTTTATGTGCATAAGCAAAACCACAGGCACGCACCACTGCAAGGAGAGACCCACCAGTAGCTCAAGGCGCTCAAGCCTTGACTATGAGCATGTCGGCACTTGTGACAACATGTAACAATGCTTTAGTCTAGTGCTTTTCCACATGTTCAAAGTTGCTTTACAATTTCAAACATTATTAATTAACTCCATAACTGGTGATGGTAACTTACTATTGTAGCCACAGTTGCCCTGAGGCTGCCGGAAGTGAGACTGCCATCGGTCATGTACACTCCATTTTATTACTTTGTAATGTGAACAAAGTGTCTTTTTTTGTCTGTGGCCTGTATATAGGGTAAAAGTACATTTTACAGCACATAGTCTTTCTAAACATGGACTCCTTCAAACAATATATAACTGCTCAATGATTGTGTTGGTGGTAACTGCACCAAAACAGCAACAATGTATTTTGAATGGGATATGTGCCCTTCACCACTCACATTAAGCATCACAAAACAGGTTGGATTCTAGCTTCAGATATCAATCCTCTTAGGCGTAAGCATGAGAGGGCTAAAGTACACCTTCTAGAGTACATTTCCAACCAACAGATAATTGCAACTATTACAACAGAACAAAGAGTACACTGGCTTGTGACTCCCAGAATGCCTCGCAATCCCGGAATTAGCGTAAATATTAACAACCTCGCAGTGCAGTTCCACGGAGCAGAACTGATTCAGTGGTAGGAACATTTACGGTTTTCAGAGATGCTTGTTTCTTTGTGGAAGACTCCCCCGGGCCCTAAACAGATCAGGGCTGATTGGTGCGCTGTGCTTCAGATGAAAAAGGCAGACTGAAATAAATGCAGGTTTGTGGTGCCTTTGTAAATATTTGATGGAGTTTTCGAGTGAGATTGGAGTGCAGATATCACTTACCGAGACTGGGGGTACACAGGCAGCAAAAATGTGCAAATTAATTTAAAGAGTGAGTAGTGGGCTGGTGTGGTGGGGAGGAAGGGATGGAGGGAGGAAGGGACAAGGGAGAGGGGGGCTGAGGGATTGATGGATGACCGGTCTCTCTCTCTGCAGCGTTCGGACTGAGTGCTGCAGCCTGTCTCATGATTAAAGTGTGCTGTTAATCCACAGTAAGCACAACGCTCTCACTCGCAGTGCACCAGCTACAACTCCAGGGACAAGGCAGACAACAGACTTCTAACTGGCCATATAAGCAGTCAAACGCGCACTTAGCTTTACGCTTACAGAAGACATCATCTGCAGTCCATTCGGATTATTACAGTTGGAACACAACATGGTGATAACAAGAGAGAAAAATGACAGGCAGAAACCGAAAATCTACATCTTCCATGACAGATCACATTAAAGGTGCACTATCTTGTCTTTATGGTTCTTTCTTTGCCTTGAAGGTTCTACAATAGGACATTAAACATATCTGCCTTGCATTTGTTCAATTACAAGTGTTTTATAGCTCAAAAAATAGCCATGTGCATGCTCGCTTCTCCATAGATCTGAGTAATATCTTCGCGGAGACAAGCAGGTGGCAGACTCTCCACCAGAAATGTTACACAATGCATCTTTAAGGGACTATATCTCTATCTATATATTTTTTTCATGTAATAAAATAAAGTTTGTATAGCCTTAGATATATAAGCAGGTCTTAGGAAAATATGATTGCTGTTTGCGTCTATTTACAAAGCGTTTTATAGTCTGTGAACCAGGAAGTGCACTCTTAGCATACTCTAGCTTTACTGTGACAACACAACTCTGCTCTGATCTGGTGTGAAAAGCAATGAATAATTAGGATATTCTGAATGCTTTAGGAAAGTACATTTGTGTGTCTCCCCTAATCCTGTCCAAAAAGAATATTTGAAGCTCAACGACAATTATGACTTGTGTACAATGCCAATGGAAAATCCCATCATGGAATTAAATCATTCAAAGTAAAGAATTATAAAGAAACACTTGTATGTCTATGAGCGGTTCTGCATTTTCTATCTATTTATTAACTTGTATATACTTTTATACAATTATGCCTTATTTTACAGCTGTCTCTTGCCATTTTTTCTATATTTAATATTATCATTTATATTGTTGTTCTATGTTATTGTAAGCTATACTCTGTGCAAAAAATTTCCCTGGTGGATCAATAGTGTCTCTCTACATCTAAATCACTTGTTCAATTTAATCTTGTTATTTAAAATCAGGTAAAGGTGCCAATTTGTAAAAGCTAGACCTTAATAAAGCATGAACAAATAATTTATTCATAATCAGTAGTTTATTAACAATGAATCTGGTTTGGTAACTGCTTAATTAAGGGATTTGAGTTACTGTATTAATTAAAGTAGTTTCTAAGCCTGTATCATTCAGAATCAACTATTTGTTCATCAGGTTTTGTTCCCGCTCTATTAAGAATATTAAAAGTGTAGTTATAATAAAGTGTTAGTGAATATTAGAATAGATAAGATGTCCTCCACTAAGAGAAGTTGATAAACCAGTGTGATCTTGTTAATCTTATGACCAGACTTGGAGTTGCTAAAAGAATTTGACTGTGTGTGCCGCAGTTTCTAATGATTTATTTCAGCAGCCAGAGCATGGCAATTAACCCGCTTAGTAAAAGATAATTATCACTGATGGGAGTGAAGGCTAAAAGACAGGAATAAAAGCAAGCTGTAAACAGTGTTTTTCTTTTCACTCCGAGTGTGTATCTGAGCCAAAAGTGGCTATTTATCTCTCTGAAATGATATCCTATTTATTTCCTCATTAAGAGCCAGGAGGAGACTTTAAAAGCTGTCCTTATGCGTCCTCAACACTTTGCATGTTGATGCCGACTTTGAGATTCCCTCTGAATATTAATTTAAGCAGCCTAATTTATGAATGACTCGGCTTGCAAATGCTACTCTGAACATAAAAAGGAGCAACTTTGTTTGAGTTCTGTCCCTGCCAACAACTAACTTCATAGTTTTCATCACAATGCTGTTGATACAATTTGTATATCAACCTCCACAGCTCCATAACAGATAGATATTGCATTTGAATACACATTTGAATTCAATGCTTCACTGTTTTCAATACAGTTTGGGTCTGCACTGTGTGTTTATGTTTTATTTCTTGTAACATCAACCTCCCAGGGAGTCCGCTGATGAAAATATGCCCAGGGCTGTAGTCTGGCATGTTTACGTTTGTCTAAATGTCCATTAATATGCACCGTTCCAACTTTTCTTAAAGAGACCATGTTACGCTATTTTCTGATCTATGTTATAATGTGGTTTCTTTGTCAAAACAGACCTGGAAATGTGTTTCATTTCATTCACACATGTTTAACACACAAATCCTGCATATTTAGGCTGAAAACACTATATTCCACCTTGTGCTGTGGTAATACAGAATGTGTGCCACTGTGTTTTTAAACTCTATATACCTTCACAAGGATCATTTAGATAATTTCAGCCCTTGATTTACTGAACAAAAGGTAAAAGGTATAGCTGTTAACTTGAAAATTACTGCAAAGTACTATTAGTATTCTGATTTAGAGATAAAGACAGATTAATAATGCAGGATTACTCAAACGTGTGAATGAAACAAAAAACAACTTAGGTTTGTTTTTGATGAGGTAACAGCATTATAACATAGCTTAAAACTCACAGGAGTCAATTTTACACAATATGGAACCCTTAAATAAGTAATGAAATGTTCTTAGCTACATGGAATGTCCATATATGACAAGAGAAAAGGGATTAAATTGTACAACTAAAAGCTCATATGGGAGGGACAGACCATGTCAAAACATACGGCTAAAACCATTAACCACTATCAGTGAACAACTACATTATTTATGTATATTGTTAAAAATGCACTTTGTGGTGTGGGGCATCTGTCACCATAGAGATATTGTCAATGGAAACAAGCAAAATGTCACATGATACCTTTAAAAAAAAGCTTTTTTTTTTTTTTTTGTATTTCTAAACCTAATTTGTTCATCAATTACTTCAGTAAGTGGCTATTATTCTAAGTATCTTAAAAGTGCCCCTGTGTACAATTAATTTGCCACCACTTTTTAGTAGTATGGCATTTAGCTAGAGAGAGAGAGAGAGACAGTGTGAGACAGTGAGAGGCAGAGAGAGAGAGAGAGATTGCAATGGATAGATATTGCAAGAGAGAGAGGGAGAGAGATGGCAGAAGAGAGAGATTGCAAGAGAGAAAGAGAGAATGCAAAAGAGAGAGTGCAGTATAAAGAGAGAGATTGCAAGAGAGAGAGACTGTAAGAGAAGGAGAGAAAAACTGCAAGAGAGAAAGAAATAGAGAGAGAGAAAGATTGCAAGAATTGCAAGAGAGAAAAAAGAGAGAGAGATTGCAAGAGAGATTGCAAAAGCGAGAGAAAGACTACACGAGATAGAGAAAGAGGCAGAAAGTGACAGAGACAGAGAGAGATTGCAATGGATAGAGAGATTAGAAGAGAAAGAAAGACTGCAGAAGAGAGAGAGAGAGAGATGGCAGAAGAGAGCGATTGCAAGAGAGAGAAAGATTGCAAGAGAGAGGGAGAGAGAGAAAGAAAGATTGCAAGAGAGAAAAAGAGAGTGAGAGATTGTAATGGATAGAGAGACTCCGGGAGAGAGAGATGGCAGAAGAGAGAGAGAGAAAAACTGCAAGAGAGACAGAGAGAGAGAGATTGAAAGAAAGAGAGAGAGAGAGAGAGAGAGAGAGAGAGAGAGAGAGAGAGAGAGAGAGAGAGAGAGAGAGAGAGAGAGAGAGAGAGAGAGAGAGAGAGAGAGAGAGAGAGAGAGAGAGAGAGAGAGAGAGAGAGAGAGAGAGAGAAAGAGAGAGAGAGAGAGAGAGAGAGAGAGAGAGAGACAGAGAGAGAGAGACAGCCTGTAGAAGTCTTTTGGTGAACCAGTCAACAACAGCTGTTTCCAGTCCTGTGTCAGCTCCAATGACCCGCAGTGGTGCGACTGCATTATGTTCAGAAACCAGGAAGCAACCTCCATCTCCAACCTTCAGCTCGGTATCGAAGAACTGTCAGCCCTTATGCTGACAGAGGAACACATCGTCACCATGCCAACAACACACACCCATCACGGCCACGGCGTCCTAAATAACGCACAGGGGACTTTAAGAGCTATGGCTCTTGTCAAGGCTTCAATCTGGAGGGCAGGTCTCTGGGCTTTTCTGTGTCTATTGGTTTCCCCATCTCACCTGGCGGCTGGCGGCGGCTGTCTGTCTCTGTTAGGGTTGTCAGTTTGAGACGCCTTTAGCACCCTGAAGTGTTGAGCTGTGGCACCCATAGGCGAGCTTCAAAACACCTTGTGCACTTCTTGACTCATCAGAATCTCAGACTGACTTCTCACAAAACAATGTGACTTTTTTACTTTGTTTAAATCTATTAAAGGGCCCCTATTACGCTATTTTTGACCTGTGCTGCAATGTTGTTTCCACAGCAAAACATGACATTGTGTTTTGTTTCATTCACGCCTGTTCAACACACAAGCCATGAATATTTAAGCTTTCTTAGAAGATCTTCCACCTGATGTTCCACCTTGTGATGTCATGCGGTAATAAAGAAGTGCTCCACTGTGTTTTTCAACTCCATACACTTTCATTTGAATCATCAGCCCTGAAACAGCCGATATCTACTGAACTAAAGGTAAACAATAACTGCTACCCTGAAAACTATCGCTTCATGACATCACAAGGTGGAACAGAGCATTTTGAGTTTTGGAAATGTAGACTGACTAATAATAAAGGGTTACTTAAACACTCCAGGTATGTTTTTGAGGAGGTAATCTATTTATCATGGCTTAAAGCTCACAAGAGTCACTTTAATAGAAGAACAGAGGACCTTCAACAAATATTGAGAGTATTACAACACAGATGAGCTAAACACCGCAGTGACATAATTGGACAAAAGAAGGCGCAAACTCAAAAACCTGTCCATCAGTCCATTTTCTCCCACTTAATCCAGCTGGGTCACAGGGGCAGCACTGCCCATTACTCTGAGCACCAGACCCAGACCCTATGAACCCCTCTGCAGGTGGTGAGCCCACAGGAGGTCCCTTGTTGTAAACTGTTCATAGGGTGTTGCATGTTTTTGGTTGATGGGGGACGGAGTACCATTTTGGTTGATGGGGGAAACCGGAGTACCCGGAGGAAACCCATCCAGACACGGGGAGGAAACATGCAAACTCCACACAGAAAGGCCCGATCAAACCCGTAACCTTCTTGCTGTGAGGCATGAGTGTTGCCACTCAGCCACCGTGCTGCCTCAAAAACCTGTTATAAATGTAAAACAGTAAGAACAGTGATCATTTCTCACCAAACGCAGACCTTCATATTTCCAGTGCTGGTGACTTATGTTGTACCATCATGCCCTCTATGCTGTAACAGCTGTTTCCTGTTGTACAGCAACTGCTCCAAGATTGAAAATAGAACATTACATAAAGAGATGTTGAAACGTACAGGCACAGAGAAGTGAAATAAATACAGGAAAAAATGAGGACAAACCAGGAGTTTGTGAGGAATCTATCTTTCACGGTGTTTGTCTCACAAGGCCACAGTTTTGGAATTATGTCTTTTGTGAATTGCTGAGATCAATTTTGATTAAAAAGTGTATTTAAGCTACAATTTTTAACTTGATTTTTTAAGAGAGCATTTTTTAGGTTTGGGTGATGTCCATGGCAGACAGTGTTGAAAAATAACTGAATACATGTACTGAGAATAGATGGTATTCAGAATATAGTCACGTTTTTAAAATCAAAGGAAAACATGGCAATGCTTGCTCTCACAATTTTGGTTTCAAACTGAGCAAAATCAGATGGAAAAATGGGCACTGATCTTGTAGAAAGTGCATGTGTCATTTTCATTGACTTAATAAACAAAATGGTGAAACAAACTTGTTGTTTGTTAATCCTGGTTGGTCTTAATACTATAATTTATATGAAACTCAATGTGAAAGTATTCTACATATTCAGAATACAGTACTCTGGCTGAATCACGTATCGGTGTTCAGTATTCTGTAACTAAATACATTTTCAAAGTATTCTTCCCATCACTAGTGGCAGACCAATGCCACCCGGAGCCGTGCCCGGAGCAGGGAAACACTGTCCGTCATTGAAAAGAGCCACGCTGAAGAGAGTGGTCACACTGCTACTGCCAGTTAAACGTGCCTTAAAGGTGCACTGCGTAACATGTCTAGAAGAGGGTCTGCCAACTGCTTATCTCCATGGAGAAGTTAGTCTATATAAAATATTGTTATAATGTCTAGAATGTTCCAGAAAGCAGATGAAACCATCTATCACATGGGAGACAAGCAGGTTACAGAGCTATGTTACCTTACAGTTCAATTCAATTAATTCACTGAAGGAATTATTGTATTTTTAAGCAGTAGAAACACCTGTAATGAATAAATCCTAGATAGATATATTTAATGCCATATGACAACAGTCCAGAGAAAGCAATAAGAGACGAGATAGATATATTTAATGCCATATGACAAAAGCAATAAGAGACAAGCAGGCAGCAGATCCTCCACCAGAAAAGTTACACAATGCACCTTTAAGAACGCTATTTTTCAAGGAATCTGATAGGAAAACCAAACACCCGTAAGAACTGTTGTATTGAAACAGATACTTTTTAAACAAAATGCTGATCTTGAGCTGTCAAGTTTAAATTGAAATAGAGGCAAACAGAATCCTGTTAAACACATGTTGACAAGACAGGCCCAGTCCAATAACAGGGAAACAGCAGAAAGCAGGTGCATCTGTGTGTGCTCTGAAGACTGAGCACCTCCAGCAGCAGCAGCCAAATCCACAATTCAGTTTCAAATGTGTTGTGGTGATTTTGCGAAAGAGCATTAGACAGACATGAGAAAGAGACTCTTCAGAAACATGCTGGTGATAATGGGAGAAGGAAACTCAACATATGGTCTCCAACACCCAGCTACTGCCTCTAGCAACGTGGAGAGAGAGAGGGAGATACAGACGTGTTTCAAACCCGCTTTGTACAGCCTCTTCTCCACTGCATCTGAGTAGTACAATACTGCAGCATTTTATGAGTGTATATTTCAAGCATAATCTACAATCTAAAATCAGGCACGATAATGATTATATCGATCAATATATGAAAGAAGGAACAGTATTTATGTACATTTTACTTGCACTGCTGGAAAAGGATATTTTATATGATAACATTTCTATTTTAGAAGGTTGAATTCATAACTTCTATGACTCATTAAAGATGCAAACTAAGTACTAAATTGTTTCATTCTGCTGTTTACAGTATTTATTGCAGCCCCTGATTCTTTAACAATCTGCTCTTGGGTTTTTGTGTCAGTGGCATAAATTTGTTTCATTATTATCACTCATCATCTATATTTACTTCAGCAATATATCAAGCTTCAAATTAGTTAGTGTGACAGGCCTATCTAGAAAGTATTACTTGAAACTGTTTGCAGAATTTGATTCAGGTTTTTATCAGAAACAAACTTGTCATGGCTGACCTTGATTAAATGACCTAAGACCACAATGACATGCAATACCAGTTTCAAAGAAGCAGATGTCCTAATAGGCCTGACTTAATCTAACCAAAAATGAACCGAATTTGGACATATTTGTTATGATGAATCACAATGGACAATACAACATGTTCTGACACAGAGCTGCCTTGATCAGGCCGTAGATGTCTTTTCCCTGTGCTAGCTCTGAATACAGTGGTCCTTTGTGATCCACACACACACGTACACACACCCACACACACACTCCCCTATACATGCACACAAATGATCAGCTGAGCAGAAACACTGAGGAAAAACAAACTAATCCAGCCGGGGCCTTGGCTCCACACCGCTGCTTCAGGAGATCTCATTACAGCTGTGTGCTTAATATCATTGCCCCATTGTGATTATCACAGTCATTTACCTGCAGCTCCCCTTTTGTACAACAAAGCATTATTTCCACTTCTAATCAATAGCACAAAAGAAAAGTCGCTTGATGGTCTTCCGTTTACATTATCCGTCTTCCTTAAACCAGCTAATGCAGTGTATGGACAAGCAGTTACAAGAAAGGGACATAAGAATAGATCAGACGTGGACTCATGACGGGACAGGTTTACAGCTGTATATGGAGTGTATATTTATATATGGAGTAAGGTGGAGACAAATGCTACAGCCCATTCACATTCCTTCTTAAGTTAAATCACCTCCAAATTTACATCATAATAAAAGACTTTTGACTAAATGTTATTATTTTTGTACTGTAGCACAGAGGAAAGTGCTACAGCCTGGGTTAGACTCCCAGGTGTGTGGGGTTTCTCTGTGTTTGTATGTTCTTCCTGTGCTAGTGTAGGTTTCTTTTGAGTACTCCAGTTTCTCCTACCACAGAAAAAGGCTCCCAGAGGGAAGAACCAGAGCTGTCCTGGAAATGAGATTCCAAATCTCATGGGATTTGCCTGCTAAAATAAAGATTAAATACATTTTTGGTTTACTGGGGTGGCTACTATTGCATTATTATTATCATTACTGCCCATTGCTCTTGGCAATAGAGCAGCCACACAAAGCTGTGTGTTCATATAATTATGAAGAAAAGTCTTGACTTGAGAGGAGGTCTGTAGTCCACTGAGCCTGACCCACATGATCATGTAATGATGATGTGTCCAACACGAGGTCCATGAGGCATATTCAATCCCATTCTTAAATGTCAGCACTTCCCTGTTCCACTGAATCAAAGCTGTTTTAAAAGAAGAGGTTATAACCTAGGAAGGCTCCTCTGGTAACACCACAAGCACACTCAGACAGACTGTTTCCAATCTTTTATTCTGTTTTACATATTTGCATATCTGGAGGATGCTAATTCAAACTGCTTACATAAATTCTGTGTATGATGCAATTATAGAAGAACAATAGATTATAATTACACTTATATTGCATTTCAAATTTTTTATATTCCCATAAAAGCATAACAAAGACAACATTTCCGTCTATTCTTATCTCCCATCTATCAGCCAAAAGGCACTAACCTGGATAAGCAGATTTGTTTGACAGTAAATTCACCACAGCTTAGACAACAGTGTTGACTTTACCCAGAATAATTACTCTAACCTATCACTGAACAAAGCTAATCCCTCACATTGCATCATCTTCGTGCATTGCTTCCTACTTGTCGGACACTGTACTTTATTAAACAACACGCAGGTTAAACAGTGGGAGAGGAGAGAATGGCAAGGTGATGGATGAGGGGCGTCCGGTCTGTGTTGGTGGGAGTGGAGACGTGCCAGCTCGAGCTCTGCTGACTACAATAAGTGTTCTGTTTGCCTGCGGTCAGCCAAACATCTCTTCTCCTCTATTGTCTTGCCTGTCAGTCCTGAGCTCCCTTCCTCTCTCTGGCGTTTTGTGTTTGGTTAACCCAGAGCTCGAGTGTGGTGCGGTGACAGGGGCGCGATGCCTCACTGATGTCTTGTCACGAGAGCTGCTCGCTCCAATCCTACCCCTCCTTACGTGGATTACAAAAAAAAAACTAAGCAAATGTTTAACAGTCTCCCTCTTGGTATTAAAGCTATACAATCTATTTAAAAGGGCCAATATTGCACCATTTTCTGACCTATGTTATAACGTTTTTCTCTCATTACAAACATACCTGCTCCACTATGTTTTTAAACTCCACACAAATTCAGCAGAAACGTGTGGATAATTTCAGCCCTGGATTATATATGCACAGGACAAAAGGTAAAAAAGGAGCTGCTGATTTGAAAACTGCCTCTTCGTGACATCACAAGGTGGAACAGAGCACTTTGAGTTTTGGAGATATAGTCTAATAATAAAGGGTTATTGAAACATGTTTGAATGAAAGAAAATACAACTCCAAGTATGTTTCTGGATGAGGTAACAACATTGTAACAAATTTTGTAGGTGTAGGTCCTTTCATTTTGTTGAAATAAATAGCCTATTATTTTATTTGGTTAAACACAGGCAGCAGATATGACTTAAGTAGAAGTAAATCTAACAAAGCCAAAACATGTCTAAATTAATCATAAATAAGTAAATAATAATAATGAATAATTATGACTAGGCTAGTAGAAGTAAATGGCAACACTTTTTATTTTTATTATGTTAAATTCATGTTTAAATTGTCAGAAAATTATATTGATTGTGCATAAGTTGACTGAATTTTGGATGGCTTTGGATGGAGGTATTTTAAAACTCCCCACTGCTTCCTATAAATGCCTCTTAGCTGATTCACAACTATAAATATTTACTGCAGGTACTTTCCCACTAAACCAAGTCATAATTAAAAAAACATGAAACCTGACATACACTTTGAGATGACTTTGATTCAGTGACGCTGTTTGAGATAGCACTACCGCCTCTCTTTAAACCTTTATTGATGTTTTTGTTTTGTATTGTTGTCATTTTATTATTTCATGTGTTTTGATAGCATTTTCTCTCGTGAAGCCCCGAGGTTTGTGGCGGTGGGGCGGTCGGTCGGCAGGCACGTATATACGGTGAATCACTGTTGGTTCTCGTTGTCAGTCAGCTATGAAATGAAATCATGAGGCAATGCTCTGTTCTGATGGGCTACACACAGGCTGTCAGGAGCAGGTGGGGTAGAAACAGGCGCTGTCAGTTCTCACTTAGACAAATATATATGGTTTGGGTCTGGTTTGAGTCCATTTAATAGGTGCACTGTATAGCTTGTCTGCTGGTAAGTCCATCGTCTGCTTGTCACCATGGAGATGTGCCTAGAATGTTCCACAGTATTACCATAAGCTTATGAATCTCCATGGCGAATTGCAAGCCAAATTGTAGGTGAGATTTGTATAGAGGCATTCACAGTAAGAATGCTTTTCGTAGCTGGACATTAACATATAAACATTTTTTTTTTTTTTTTTTTTTTTTTTTTTTTTTTTTTTTGAGATATAAATGCTATAAATATTATTCTATTTATTATAAAAATATTTTTGAGCAATAAATAACTGGCCACAATTTTTTTTAAATATTCTGAATTAATTGTACTGAATTAAATAGTTCCGAATTTAAAAAAAAGATTAATTAAGCAAGTGAGCAATAACTTAAATAAAATATTCTTCTTTTGAGGTTTACATGGAAAACATGTTAAATCCCCTTTATTTAATTCTGCTCAATATCTGTAGGTCGGACATGCACTGCAGCTGCTACCGGATTTTCTGTCATATCAATTTCTTGTTACGCCAGGGACACAAACATGATCCAAACATTTTCGCAGTCGTTCTGATGATAATGAAGCAGCAGCCGGAGAATTATATCATCACGCTTTACGTCTGTGAGCTAAGGAGGAGAAGGGAAGAGTGTCGGAGAGGGAGGAAAAAGACAAACTGAGTCAGCGGCTGCTCTACCTCAGCCCACTCCCACATCCCACTCGCAAATCCAAAAAGTCATGGATGAAAGTCTGAAGCGAAGACTGCTGGAGCTGGAGCGTGTCAGAAGGGCGACTGGGATTATTTTTAAGAGGAATAAACGTTTTAATCATCGAGGAATAAATTAATTGGAATATATCACCCATTTACTTCGGAATTAAGTTTAATTCCAAATAATCATGTTCATTAGGAATTAAGTGTTTACCTGGTCTTTTTTATTCAAAATGTAATTATTTTCATTTGGATTTAAAGCTCTCATGTAAACGTGGCAACTGTGCATAATTTAATCAGATTTAGTTCGTTCTGAAGGTAGGCTTGTCAAAAAATGAATTCAAAGATAAAAATAATCAATACTAAAACTCATTTGAACAGGTATAAACATTGAAAAAGAAAAGAAAGTGACACAAAAGAAAAAAATGGACCTTCCCTAGCCATGGGTTTCAGAATGATTAAGAGTTAAGACAGCAATTTACAGTTCAAAACAAAATATTATTTCTTTTGAATAGCCAACCTTCTTCAGATGAGCATCATATAAACGGAAGATGTAATCCTTGAATACTAGTAGGATCTATTCCCAGTTTAGTCCATATTTTTCTATAGTGTGTATAAAAATGGTTCCCCATCCATATATTTTCTGCTGTCAGTACATTTTGACACATTTGACAATTACAATACTGCACTATTTTAGTCAACCACTAGATTTTTTTTCCCTGTGACCCACATTTCGAAAAGCTAAATTAATCTCAGCTCGGAGGACTTTTCTGAAAATGGCGTTCGCAATTCAGACCATTTCTGTTGCTTTTTAATTAGCCTTAAGATGTTTTATTCAAGGAACGCAAGAAGCTTTTTTAATTAATGCGCTTTCTTCAGTATTTCAAGTATTATATTTGGTTAATTATATGCTGTGGTTGCATTACTTTGCTTGGACCAGCATACATGCAAGATAAGTGAACTAACTGACGCAAATACTTTTTTTTTTTAATTAAACAATTCCGAATGAATTTTAATACAATTGGGTTTTACGGTTTTTCTTTAGTTTTATTTAATTACATGCATTTTGTTAACAGCACATATTAGTCTAATCAAAACAGATAAACAGTCATTATAAATATTAGAAAACTGTTTCAAATGTGAAGAGAGACATTAAATACAACAAAAAGTACTTTGGAAAATACTTAGGGGACAGGAATGATGAGTTTACTTTAGAACTACTATACCTGAATCATTCTTAAATGGCCCATATTACCTCATTTTCTGATCTATGTTATAATGTTTCCTCGCCATTTTGTTTTATTCACACATATTTAACACACAACCCCTGCATTTTTACTTCTGTACATTTTTTTGCAGCTCTTCGCTCAAACAGAAAACAAGTGGTAATAGAGGAAAAGCTCCCAACTCCTTGATTTTAAACACCATAGGCCTTCACCTTCAGCTATCATTTTGATCATTTTAGACGTTAAACATTAGCCACTCTCTATTAAACAAATGGTAAAGGGAAGCTGTAACTTCAAAACTACAACTATATAACATCACAAGGTGGAACAAGGCATTTTTGACATGTTTGAATGAAACAAAACACAACTCTGAGTATGTTTTTGAAAAGGTAACATCATTATAACATGGTTAAAAGCTCAGTTTTGAGGACCTTTAATAAACGATTTGTTCATTTTGAAGTTGTTGCTGAGGCTTTATAACAGCTCTTAAAAGTGTAGATATTATAAAGTTTTGCTGTAGTTACATATAATGAATATTTAGACAGTAGAGGTGATTGGATTGCCCTTGTCCTCTGCTCCTGCCTCAGCTAACAGCCTGGTTTGTATAGAAAACAGACTTGAGTGAGGATCAGGAGTGTGCCAGCAATAAGGCCACACAGCAGGGGACACGCTCAATGTGACTACACCATCCACAGATCAGCACAGCAGAAGGTAACTGCTCCCCACCAACAGACAGAACAGCAAGATAGGCACCATATAACCACTGGAAGACAGATTAATTTTGATATGATGAGGCATAAGTACCAAGACGAGACACGACATAGAGTCCACGAGATTTTGACATATCGTTTTGTGCATATATTGTGTCATTCAGCTCATGTTTTTAAATTGATTTATATTTTTGGTGTCATTTGTAGCTCTGCTTTTTTGAATTACTGCCCGAGAGGCATTTTTTGGCAATGCTGAGAAGTAATTGAACCAAAAAATACACATTCTGAGTACTAATTTTGAGTATGTGCATTCTTAGACTTAGACAAACTTTACTGATCCACAAGGGAAATTATTTGGATACAGTAGCTCACACATCACAATACATTATAATAACAAGGAGAACAATATAAATGGTAATAATACATTCAAAATGAGTTGCAAAAATAGCAAGAGACTGTTGTCAAATGAGGCATAAATGTATATGCACAAGTAAAATAAAATACAGATTATGGTACAGTTACTCTTTCATTTTGTGGTACTCAGAATATACAGTTACTAGGAATACATGACAATACTTCATCGTGCAATTTTGGGTGTGAGCTGCACGGTATAAGTGAGAAAAATGCTTTTGCAGTGTGTGCATGTGTGATGTCCATTTCTAAATAAACATAAATTAATGCATAACATATTTTGTAATTATACGTTTTTTTTTTTTGTTTCTGTTATAACATTTTAAGGACTCCCATTCAAATCATATAGTTTTTTTGTTAAATTGTAAATTGCTGTGGTAATGGTGGCAACTCACCAGTGTTAATTCTTTTTTGTCCACTCAAAATCTCAAATCATTATTTTCCTCGAGCAGAATATCAGGCTTTTTTATTGTGTATATTAGCTTTTATTCGTGCTACTTTAGTTTGTTGTTTCATCAATAGAAAAATATTTGAATAACAGGGGGAGGCTTTGTTTTTTATCTTCTATCCATCACACATTTTCTCATCAGCTCGGCTTGATTTCTCTGCAGATTTGTGATCAGATGGAATGAAAAATGAAGTCAGGACACGGCTAATGCAGAAATGCACCGACAGTAAAAAATATTAAGAAACAATTTGGTTCTTAGGACTGGGGCAGAAGAATAGAAGGGGCAGGAATCCGGTCCACTTCAGTACCTCTGTACATGTGAGCAAAGGGGCACAACCACTCAAGAGCAGGCTCACCATCATGTCATTTGACTCTTGACCTTTTAACCATAGAGCGATGAAGCTCAACCATGAAACAGTCTTCATAATTCTGTGTATCTGTCACCCAGTCTCACACATGATGTCACCAACTGTGGCTGCTCTGTAGTCCTGACATGTCTGCGGTGGTGTGATGTGGTGAAACATTTGATGGAGAGGACTCAGTGCGCTCAGAGCTGAGAAACAGTGAGGATTCACAGTTGGACAGAGAGAGAAAGACCATTCTGTTCAAGGTCAAATTTACATGTTCCTTATTTCCTCTTCTTCACCTTCCCCTGCCTCTTTCAGCTCTCTATTAATTCCTACAGATATGGAAATGGACTATGGATTACTCTTCTGCAGGCTCAGCTCTGAGTTTCAGAGAAGCAGAGCCCAAAGAGTCTGGGGATGGAGGCTGGGGGTCAAAGTCAACATACATGAACATGCTTTGCGCTGAAAACAACACTTCTGGAAATGTAACACAGGCTTTGATCATTAAACTGAGGTCCAACAACCCTGACTCCGACGTGACTGAGCTTACGCGTGTGCGTGCACGAGCACATGAGCAGACTTCACAGCCCTGCTGTCTTGCTTGAGGCTCTGAGATAACGGCTTTGCGAAGGCGCCGGCGGCTGACAACACATGACATCCCCGTTTGATCCACGCGGACCAAACTCCTCTAAACCAAACCCTCCCGGGACCGCGCACTCTCTGCACTGCATGTCTATGAGGGTTTAAACAGGTCACATCCTGTGCGCACGAACCTGGGCTTGTGGCACTGACCCAGAGCACCATCCATATGGACCGCGCGCGCACTAACGACAGACAAACACACAGAAACAGGGTGGACTTTGGAGACTCACCGGGATGAGCCCGGGCCCACAGACGGCCGGGCAGGAGCGCGGACCACAGGCAGGAGCAGTGCGCGAACATCAACAGTAAGCTCCACATGGCACCGATGAGCGCATCCACATGCAAACAATGAACTGTTGAACTATGGTCCCCAGTTATGGACGCAGCGAGTGGCGCCTCTGCCGTGGAGCGAGCGGCGTGTCCGGGGGCGCGGCGTGCGCAGGACTCGGTGCAGGAGTGTGGAAACACACGTCACTCACAAGTGCAGTCCACAAGAGTCCTTGGGATTCACGGATACACGCATAGCATTCCGCTTCTTCTGGAGCTGTGGATATACTGACAACACAAGGAGGCTTACAGCGGCGCGGAGATAGCAGCGCCCGGTCGGTGCTGCAGCTGCGGTGACGGGCGCAGAGCTCGGTGGGCTCACAGTAAAGCAGGAGTCGGTGTATGTGACCAAAACGCGTCTTTGCTTTCCATTCCTCCTCACTGGCAAGCGTGTGTGCACAAGTCAGCCTCAGACTTTAAACAGAGTCAGTGATGGAGAGAGAGGGGGGAGAGAGAG
>KN491621.1:1811-12312 GCA_000787155.1 Scartelaos histophorus | reverse complement strand
CTTTGACATCATGGCCCAGAGTTTGATTCTTGCACCTTCTTTGTAACAAGTTTGGATGTTCTTCCTGTGTTTGCTTAGGTTTTCTCCAGTTTTCCAAAATGATTTAAGACACGCTTGGTACTCCTGATCATCCATAAGAGGGTTGACCACTGACCCCGACCAGTTGCCCAGTGGCATAGAAAGATGGGTCAAATGCACAATGCACAAATGCACAAAATTCACTTAAAGGCTAACTAACTCTAACATAAAAATTCACCGTAACATTACTATTCCTGTTAATGAGAATCCCTCCTTACCCCGTGCCCACACCTCTGTTAGACCAGTCCCCCAGTCGGGCCACCATTAGCCCCATTGATTTCCCCCCGCTGTCTAACTCATTGCGAAGCTTTTGTTTACCCTCCGATACAGAGAAGCAGCTGTGCGGGGGAAGAAAACCTAGACACAACAACAAACACTGGGCCCAAACCCGAAGTTGAAAGACGGTCAATTATAAGAGACTTGTTGTGCTTTTGAGCCTTTTGAGCTACCATACCGCGCTGCCTTAAGTCGCTGGAAATCCTGTTTACAATCAGCGTGGATGTAGCGTACCTTTTTTTCGCAACCACTGGAGATCATAGGCTGGGGGAGCTTTACGGCAAGACAATTTAAAGTAACACAACCGCAACAGCAAGAGTGTGTGTACCCGTGTATAGGAAAAATATCTGACTGCTGTGTAATTACTGAGGAGAGATGCTTTGCTTTTGTGCGCCATGATCTCGTTTAAGGGTGCACGCCATCAAAAGCATGTACGGCGCGGAAACCAGTTCAAATAGATGTGGGGAAGTAAACATGAGGCCTTTTCGAAACCCGCTAGGGATTTCCCCATTCCACAGTATTCCACGTTCAGTTCCCAATCCAACATTTTTTTTTTTTCCCCTCCTCTTTTTCCTGCTTTCTCTCCCTCCATCGCTTCCTCCTTTGTCTGCCTGATTATGCGCTGGATCCCTGGGTGCGTTCCTGACTGAGATCATCCAGCTGTCAATCAGATTTTTTTCTCTTTTTTTCCGCTTTTTTATATACACACACACACCATTCCACCAGTGATATTGATACCGAGAAAATATTAATGACTTCACTCACCTGCAATACACTGGCGGAGCTTGCACTTCCAACACACAGGGCCCATGCAATCATCATCAAGCAAGGCGCACTTGACTAGGGAACTTCCCAGGCAAATGGAAAAAATAAAAAATAACATGGTGAAATAACATATGCTTTGGCTTTGGTTTGGAATACATCAAGGAGCGCAACACGTAAGATGCAAGCCCTACTATGCCAATGAATATGGATAGGCTTGAATAATGGATTTTTGTTTCAGTATTGCAGCTCCAAATCCGGCTATGTTGTTGTAGAAATTTTTGAGACAAGCCAATGTAATAACCAGATAGGAAAGATGCCTACTTACCATAAGGTTGGCGGTTCAGTCCCTGCAAATGACAAAGCGTATTATGTGTGAAAGAAACATCAACAAACTTGCTTAAATGGCAAAGGAGAAGTTCAGTTTGTCAACTTGACAAACGTTTATTTAAGTCGGAACTGAAGAAGCAGCTTGGGTGAGCTAAATTAACGTTTGTCCAGTTGACAAATTGAATTTCTGCTTTGTCATGGATTCTACCTGGACGACTGTGGGATTCTGCACAAAACTTGCTTAAAGGTGCACTGTGGAACTTTTCTAGAACTTCTTGATTTGATGGCATTAAATATATTCATCTTGTATCATCCAATTAAAGTACTTTTATTAATATTTGCTAAAAAGAATTCTTGCAAAATGCCACTTCTTACTATGAGTGGGGTCTCCTTTTCACAGATTTGAACTGTAACTTGACTTTATAGTAGCACCCACTTGTTGTCACGGCGATGGATAAGTTTAATGCCATACTATGGAAAATTCTGGGCAGAAAAGTTGGTAAGTTCTTCAGCAGAAACGTTACAAAATACACATTTAAATTCATGCATTATTGTTTGGTTGGTGGTAATTTGGATGGAAAAATACTTCCCAAATCCAGCGTCTATTATTCCAGTGATCAGACTACCGCTTTACTTGTTAATTCCATTCAAATCTCTTTACATCGAACTGTAAACTGCGCTTGCATACCAGCATAGTAAATACCTACTTCCAGCAGATATAAATATGACAGTCGGTGCTGCTTGTTATTGATCGTGCATGCATATTGAATACAGTATAGCATGTTTCTTTTAGTATATTGTCTGGCTCATCACAGCGGTTGTATTCTCGTAGCAGCGGTATCAGTCGATGTGCTAAACTAAAGATGAAGCCCAAACACTCGCCTCTTATTTTTAATTCAGGAAGTTGCGGTGGTGTTGCTCTGCAGGTAGTTTGTGCTCACCTACTGAAAGCACATTATTCTGAAGCTTTCTCACATGGAAGGCTGAGCTGGCATCTGGCTTTTGGCTTGTATTTTTCGACCCAGCTTATATGTCAAGTCATCCAAAATATCTGTGAGTAATCATTTTAAAGCTAGTAAGATTTGTTTTTTTAAAGGTGGATTATGCAACTTTTTGGTCCTTCCACTTCCTGTTCCTGTGGATATGCAATTGCTCTGCTTTAAATATTCCACAATACGACATTAAATAGCTCTAGCATACACTTATTCAGTTACAGGTGACTTTATTGCCCAAAAATACGTATAAAAACAGGCATTCCAATTGTGAACGGGGTTGCCTCTCCAGAGATCTGACCAGTAACTTGGCTCGGTTTGGTTTCCATGGTGATATAAAGTTTTAAAGGCACACTGTGAAAGATTTCTGACAAAGCAGTAACATTTCAATGGAGAAAATCGTTTGACGGACCTTCCACCAAGAAAGTTATACAATGTACTTTTAAATTTAATAAACATGACCCGTCTGCGAGTATTGAAAATCAGATTGTGACTAATGCTAAATCTATTATCGAAATTAGATACTCATTTCAACGAGTATCAATACCAAAAAGTAAAATTAAGCTTTCCTGAATAGCTTTAGAATGATATCAGAATGTATCAGAACTGAGTGTTTTTTATTATTTTCTTGATATCAGACTAGGTATTGAGTATCAAGTCTATTCCTTACTATCAAAAAACTACCCCAAAAGCAAAGTATTGAGGTATAAGGTACATGTTTGAATCAATTATTGTTTCTAGTTGTAATGTTGATTTATTGTTAATTAAACAACATTAAAACATTGGACATGATAGAGCCGTTAATATTTTCATTTCTAAAGACGATTATCTCACATCAGTCCTTTATTTGGGTCAGTTTCAGGATTTTCATTTCTAAAGACGATTATCTCACGTCAGTTCTTCATTTGGGTTGTTAGCTTCAGTGTCCATCCTTCTATTTATGAAGCTGAATGTTTTATTTGGGTCAGTATTTATCGTGTACACATTTTCTTTGTTCTACTGAGGAATTTGTGGTTATTTTTTGGTTATATGATGGGATTTAAGCTGCAGAAGGTTGAACAAATAACTTCTATGACCCATTAAAGAAGTACTAAATACTAAAGCTACATTCTACTATTTATTTATTGCAGCTCATGTTTATTTAACAATATTGCAGATTTAGAATTTTTTTTGTGGTTTAAATCTGCTCTTAGGTTTTTGTATCAGTGGCGTAAAATTAGTTTCAATATTATCATTTATCGTTTATATTTTCTTCACTTCAAAATTTGATATCGCAAGAGGCAAAACTTGTATTTGTGTCATCGCAGGTTTAGACACTGGGAACCCGGGTTCTTCTGTGATTACTTTTTAAAACCAGTCAGCTACATGCCCCCCCTTTAAATGCAGTAATAAACAGAACCACATTTTCATTGTAATTGTTTGACTGTATTAAAGAAAGCTAGTTTAAAGCTAGCCTGGGTGCATGCTGTCAGGATGAGACTCTTCATAGCTCACATTCCTCACTTCACCGAGTTAATTTGTGCTGACAGAAAAGACATCCAACTCTGTGCCAGTTTTGCTTTCACATATGCGCTCAGTAATTAGGTATTAACCATAAAACCAGTCCACAAATCTGCAATCTGACAGTTAAACAGCAAATTCCACTGCAGACTTCTGACCTGTCCTGCGACTCAATTTCACACTATAGGCATTTTGAAGCACAGCCGAGTCCTGAGCTCAGTATGCTTAAACTCATTTTGTAAGACGTAGCGTAGGTTGTGATTCGTCTGCCTCCTTCGCTCCCTCACAGGCGCAGTAATGGCCGCCGTAGTGATGTGTAGATTGTGATTCCACTTGCACATTGTTTGTGTCAGGCGCTCTCAGCTGACAGGTGCGAGCTCGCCGGCAGGTGGGTAGGTATTATCTTGTCCATACAGCTCATCGCATTCGCCCCCATCACTCCGCCTGACGTCCCGGGCCGTAGCCTTGTGTGCTCGGGGGTTACCATGGCAACCTCTGGTCTCACGACTGCATAAGAACACACACTTCCTCCTCGCCTCCGTGCATACATATTTGGTGAGCTACAGGTGCCCATAATAAGTACCATCCCCTCACCTGCGTTTTGATTGACACGCCGGAGAGGCAGGAAGAGCCAAATCACAATTAGCGATGCGGCTAATTTCCCACAATGCCCTGCAGCCACTGGGCGACCCACAGCGTCCGTAGCCAGCGCATCAATATTCATGTTATGGAGTATGAATATGCAAATGAACCAATCTAGAGTCCAGGTGAAGAAGAGAGAGGGCCAATCAGAGCTGTCGGTGATTTAGACGAACCAGGAAGTGGCATCCGAGGGCATCAAAGGGGAAATGATTAGCATGAACTTAGCAAAGGCCTCGCTGACTTAATGTAGGTCTAAATTAAGTGCGGCCATAGCATGAGCAATTAGTCCAAAATAAGCACTTCATTCACTGATGTTTGAAGCCAAAAACAAAAACCTCTTGCTAAAAGTTGAAAGAAAATTATCCAGATGAATTCAAATGCATACAGATTTTCTTATAATTTACTAATTACAGGTGCAGTCTCAACCTATGAAATGAGGAAGGGTATTTGGCATAAAACTTTTTCTCAGAACTTAAAAAAATAGGATGAGTAAAATGTCAAACTATTTACAACAGTGATTATTCCATATGATTGCTGTCAACTTTATATACAGGAAATGTAAAATTGTTATTTAATATGAAATACCTTTGCAGTTATATAGTTATAAAGATGTTAAACTGTCCCAAGAATTGCCGTATTTTTTATGATTTGTCTTTTTTTTGTCAAGGTCAAGGTTATTTGTATAGCAAAGTGGTCAAACAGTGCAAAAAAACTAAAAATAATAAAAATAAGCACAAGTATAAGCAATGAAAAAAGTGGGTAATTTTAAAATATTATAAAATTGTGCAGTTCAAATGTTTAGTGGCATATTGTCCCATAACACTGTAACAATAGTATTTTTTTCATTTTTTTTTCCTAGTTTTCTAGTCACTTTAGAAGGTACAATGCATTCAACATAAATAACAGCCATTTTAATCTCTATACATATTACTGAAGAACCCATGGACCATGCTATATCAAACTGTTTACATATATTTCTATGGACAAGCAGATCTTGTCAAAACAGAGCTTCTCTTAACGTCAGCTTGAGTTCAAAGTTCAAGTGTGAATGTAGCATGCTAATAGGACATCACTTACTTCTCTCTATAAAAAATGTCTGGTGTTTTGACATGCTAGGAGCTACAGATCTGCAGAAAAAAAAACTTTGGCAGATCACAGCCCATTTCTAATCAGCCTTGAGTTCTGAGGAAAGTAGTACACATTGCTGCCTGCTATCATTAGTTTACTCCAAGTCAATATCTTTTCATACCGTGCACCAGCCATGTCTACCATCTCACAAAATATAATTCATTCATAATTTTGGGCCGTACAGAGCAGGAAGTTGAAGGATTTGAGTAGAAATGGTTCACGGTTCACAGAAATCCATTCTTGAAATATACCCCACAATGCTTCACAGTCGGCAGGTGGTCATAATGTTATGCTTGATCAATATGTGTCTGATTTTAAAGGTTTTACCCACTTTTTCATGTAAGAAAGTCAGATCTGTATGCCCATTAAAGATATATTGTAAAAGCATCTATTAGCTGTGCTGTCTGAATCTAATTCTAAAGTGCTTTTATCCTCCTCTAACCTCAAAGTAAGCTGGTGTGCTATTAGCATGCTAGTTGCTGTTTAACATTAGTGTCAACATTGTGTTTAACAGAAGATACAAAAGGTATTTGTGTAGTTGTGGGTTTGTAGAAATTCTTTCCATTGGACTGGTCCTTGATTGCTTCAAGGTCAGGGGCAGTGGGCAAGACCTTGAGCCAGAATCTTAACACTGAAGAATACCAAACTGTAGTGCATTCTGAGAATATGTTAAGTTCATGGTATAAAGAGTTGAATCCAAAGGGCAACTATCCAGACATGGGCAGAACATGCAAACATATAATATAAAAGTAACTTTAATGAACTTTGATCCATGTTATAACAGTGTTCTCTCATTACTAGCTTACTCAGAGTTGTATTTTGACCTATGCATGTTTGATTAATCCTGTATTGTCCTTGAATCCTCTGAAAAGTTTCTGTTTTCACATAGCCCCTATTCCCCTCCACACCTTGTCATGCATGCAGGATTCAAATATGTCACCGCCATTTTTCAACAGTACAAACACATGAGTGAAAATATGCGTCTTGTTAGTTTGAAATGCCACTATGAAGAGGCAGGGTCTGTCAGTTCTGCAGTTTTGAACAGAAAGTCAATGACCCTGTTTCTATTATTAATCTGTTTTAGATCAATATGGCTGTTTACAATGAAAAAAGTATAATGATCTGCATATGTTACAGTGTACTATACTCAAATACCAAAAAGCATGGTAAATAGCATATTATGTCTCCTTAAAAATGCTCTGTTCCACCTTTTGATAGAACACAACCTAAATATGCAGGGTTTGTGTAATAAACACGCGTGAGTGAAACAAAACACAACTCCAGGTATGTTTGTGAAGAGGAAACAACATAACATAGCTCAGAATATAGTGTAATATGAGGATTTAAAGGCCCCAGATGCCAGCCACAACTCTACTATATATTTTCGGTCAATCCACCTTTATCTATTTATCTACAGTCTTCACACATCACCCACAGTTCTCAATGGGTCTATTAATCTTTCTATAGGTTGAGCGTGCGTGGACCTGTCATCATTACTGTATGGGTAGAAGTGGAGTAGACTGGCTGCTTTGGGGGAGACCCTTACCTCAGTACTTCTTTATTCTCTGCTTGTAAAAAGATGCTTTGAACGTAACTCTTCAAAGCACCACGGAGCAGACGGCCAGCTGTCAATCACGCTGACCAATCATCCCCCACATCGTATGGAAGAGGACAGGGGAGGGTTTTATATAGTTGTAATTTAGAGCGGGTAAAGATAATAATATGATGATGATAATATTAATACTGTAAAGCAATATCGATGTATTAATAGTGATTTGGAACTTTACCGTCCTTTTGCAATTGCATTCTTCATTTTTCATTCCCTGATTGGTAGACAATATACTGCTATTCTGTTCTCCATTCACCAATCCTATAAGTTTACACATATTTTCATACTTGCAAGTAGGATAAAGTGTTTTGCCCAAGGACACAAAGGTGATATAAACTGAGTATGTCACATTTCTGGTTGCTCTGCGTGGAATGTTCTCCAATAAGTTGGTTATTACTCAAAAATACGTTTAAACAAAGCTGCCTCTCCATAGATATGTAACTTGGCCTGGTAGTCTCATTTGCTTGTGCACTCACTCCTGCACAAACACCACATCAAATTTGGGGTTAAATTATGATTAAACATGGAACTACACCTATGCAATTTGAGACTAGAACCAAACTGGGTTTAAATCACTGTCATACTGTGGAATATCGCAGTCTAAGCAACATCTCCATGGAGACAAGCAGGTGGTGGACCTATTATCCGAAAAGTTACCTAATGCACCTTTATGCAAAATGTCAGGCGCAATGTTTGAACTGTTAATCATATGGTAAAAAGGCAACGGTCTGTGTACCTACCATTATTTTTTGTGTTACTGTTTTCTTAGAGTGTAGTGTTATGGAGGCCTTGGCCCAGGACCCTCAGCTCAAGCTGGAGTACAGGGCTCACGTGGAGCAGAGTTCAGATCAACCTGGTTTACTGCTGTATGCTCTGTGTGTGTGTGTGTGAGTGTGTGTGCGTGTGTGTGTGTGTGTGTAGGTGTTATTGAGAGGCAGGGCTTTCCCAGGAGACATCTTCCATTAATTGTGAAGTGAAGGAGCCTGAGGGCGACACCGGGGACCTCCATTAAACACAGACAGGCAACTGACAAGCTCTCTCTCCTTCTCTCTTTCTCTCTCTCTCTCCCTTTCTCTCGCTCTTTCTCTCTCCTTTCCTGCCCCCCCTCTTCCTCATTTATCTTCTAAAATTCAAATTCACATTCAAATTTAAACAAGGCTCATTGCGATGAAAGCAGCAACCTTCCTAATGTTCACAACGCAATAACAACACACAAAAGAAAATAGTCGTGTTGATTCGGGGCGGCTGCAAACAAGGCGTAGATCACCTAAATGCGTCCGCGTGCATGCATAAAACATGGGACTTTTGCAAATTTTCAAGGTGCAATTACAATTGTTAAACAGGCTTTTGTTGTGCTGGAATCGGAATCTGTTTTTGTCTGACTTTATGAGCCGAGTTGGGCGCAAGTTGTTAATTTACTTTGCTAGACTTTTAACTCGGGGCTAATTAGACTTGTAAAACATTTCGCAAAATTTTAACCACCTTTTTTCATAGTTCATTACTGTCCAGTGTTGATAACTTCGCATTGACGTTTGGGTGAAACTTCAGTCCGAACTTCCTAATAGGGTGTGCGTTGTCCTGGGACTTATGGGTGCTTTGGGTGCCTTTCTGTAGCCAAGCTGGGTCCCATAAGAACTTATTTCCAGAGAAGGATAATTATGGCAGGTACAACGCCTCAGGAAGTGCACCCGATTCCCAATAGGATCTGGACTCGGAATGTTGAGTCCGAACTGCAAGTCAGCTACATCCAGCCTTTAGTAGGTATCCTCAAAATTCCCACCTGTCTTCTAATTCTAATTTTAAAGCATAATTAGCATACACAGTGTTCTGATTTTGGTTCCTTCTCCTTGCTTTATCCGTGGTAGTTTGTCTCACTCGCCACTAGAGGGGGCAGCAGTAGTGTTAAACTGTCAGCCCTCACTCAACCCCTACCTTGACTTTGGCCATCATGCTAGCAGTGAATGTCCAGGCATAGCGCTCTAGGCAAATGCCAATGAACGTAATGGAGTCCACCTTACCTGTGATTATCAATAAACTCCACAATACACACTAGAATACTACTACAACTACTACTGCTACACACTACTGCAGGCACAAAATACACAAGATACACATACGCCACAGCAGATGTTGGAGATTAGTGTGTGTCTATGGGTGTGTGTGTGTGTGTGTGTGTGTGTGTAGGATAGCCTCGGGCACTCTTCAACAATGCATTATTCCTGAGTGCACCGGTTAAGAGGGGCACTCCGTCTCCATGGAAACCGCCCCAGCTCTGATGTAAACTTGGGGGTAGGAGAATAAAAGTGAAAGCAATTGCCCCCACCACCACCGGCAGCACCCTTTAAGATTGATGAACAATGGGACATGGTAATGATAAACAAAGGGAAGATGTGAAATTGAAGTTTAATATTTGTAACTTATTTACTACCACTTTATAATGAGTACATCATCAATAGTCATAAAGAAATAGTAAATAACTACTTAATTAGAAGATTATGATTAGGGTATGTTTTTACTAAGCTTGAATCATTCTTAAAAAAATATTTGTTTATTATGAATTAGGTCTTGATTGATGCTTTATAAAGGCTCAAGACGATTGAATATATCAATAACGAACAAATCCTTTTTAAAAAGTATTTGACAAATTTGTTTTAGACCAAATTTACGGTTTACAAAATATAATATAATGAATCAATATCGTTTCATAATAAATAATTCCCCAAAAACATAATGTCTTAAATGCAGGTCAGCACAACTTAACTTAAGGTTAATCAGGGTTTTTTATACCAAATAAATTACAGAACTCTATCCACTCCAAAAATGTATCATGATATAAAGTGACTGTATTCTACCTGGTGGATTGAAATCAATACATTTTTATAATTGTATATACATTATATTCCTTCTATAGGTATACCTCTCTCCAGATTCTAAAATAATGAGTATTTTGTTGTGCACCTGTGGCCTTGTTTTGTAAGGCTCTGTTGATTTGGGGACAATTTTGGACAGTTTTGGCTGTACAGTTGCATTGTTTACCTGTGGCAACCCATGGCCAAACCACAATTGCCCAAGGATTCCACATGTTTCCCAGTCAATTGTGTGTTTATTATTGCCCCCACAACATTTCATTAGCCTCTCTTCTTCCATAAACCTGTCTGTCCATGTGTTTTTTCTCTCTCTTAGA
>JACN01032294.1:0-10181 GCA_000787155.1 Scartelaos histophorus | reverse complement strand
AATTTTAATTAAAAGTAATTTATACACACATGAATTTACCCAAATTAAATGTACAAATATACATTCAGGCTTTGCTTCTGTAGAAGTTTCACTTTGTTAGATTTTTTGCTGTATGAGTCAGTTTGTATTGCCTCTTTACCAACTTGCATTCTCATTTCTCGCTTACTTTTCACACTTCCGGTTCCACGGACTGGTGTGTATGAGTATTGAAATAGAAGCACAAATTTAATAGTATACTGTATGTACTAAGACGGAACAACATGTCATCACTTATTTCCTTCCATCCATCCATTTCTCCCGCTTAATCCGGCTGGGTCGTGGGGGCAGCACTGCCCATTACTCTGTGCACCAGACCCAGACCCTATGAACCCCTCTGCAGGTGGTGAGCCACAGGAGGGAGGTAGGAGTAGGGTTAGGGTTATATTAAAAAGAAGTTTAGATTTAGAGATGTACCGATATGAAAATGATATCAAATGTCACCGGTGATATTGCAAATTGTCTTCCGTTCAGTCAATATCCCATTTTCAATCAATCAAACTTATTTATAGAGCACTTTTCATACAAAAATATAGCACAAAACGCTTCACAGTGATTAAAGCCTCAAAACAGCTATTGAAAAAACGAACAATCCCACATTTCCTTCCACCCCCCCACAAACCTAAGCTAAACTAAACAGCTAGGTCATACTATCTATGACATAACTATCTTTATGACACTATCAAGAATCTGAAAACTATTCTATAATAATATATCTAACTATAATCTTCTATAATTTTGGGCTATAAAGTGCTATAATAGGACATTTTCCTTCATAACCGTTTTCAAAGCTGTTCTGTAGTTACATTAAATGATAAATAATAGTTAGAAAACACATTTAGATGCTTTTTGACTGTGCACTGTTTGTGTTTAAAGAAAATAAATGATGTTTTCAGTCTTTGTCCTAGTATTAGAGTGGATTGGGGGACGAATTTTTCTGTACGAGCCCGACAGTGCAGTGGTTGAATCCGACCCAAGCACAGTAGACATTAATATATTTATGTCCGAAACCGACACAATTTAAAATCACACAATTTTCAAAGGCCTACTATCCTCTAACGAACACAGAGATACAAAACACAAACTCGGGATATAGAGAAAATAATGCGACATATCGATAGTGACTCTACTTCCTGTGTCTTTTATGCTTTAAAAATCATGTATCTGAAGTTTTGCATCCCTATTGATTTCGGTTGGGTTTCCTCGCTCTACCTAGTATCTATCGATGGTACCAGCAGATACTTTTGAGCCCTGTTGTTTGTTGATGTATCAAGTTTTTAAGAAATATTTGGTTGGTGATGTAGATTATTGGAAAAGTACTACAGATATATCGTACAAGCAACTCTTAGCGTCAAAATAAGACCGCTGTGTGTAATCTAATGATTTAAACGTATTTTATCAAGCACATACCAGGAAGTGGGCTGTTAGCATGCTAGTTGTCGTTAGCGTTTCTGTGATGGCGACTGTTCTGGTGTCTCGCGAAGTTGTGAAAAGCGCTTTTAAAGTCATCACGGTGAAGAACTGGGAGTGCCTGGTTCGATTCCTACAAGGCGTCTGGTACAATTAGCATGTTCTCCCTGTGGCCTTGTGTTTCCAATCAAATCTAAACATACAATGTACCATATCATTATACAAGAAGTGTGTGGATGAAGGTTCTATTCCCTGGGCACAGATCACTCACTTTGCAGATGGATTAACACAGTTGATTACTCTGTTTGGATAAAGCACTTTTATCATCTGCAAATCAGGAAGTAAGACTGGTTGGCTGTTAGCATGCTAGTTGTTGTGAAAGTTGTGAAAAGCACTTTGATAATAATTTTTTATTACGCAAAATGTATTCTTGCAAGTGTTAAGCCATGTGACCTCATAAAAAATAAAAAAGATTGACAATTCCAGGACTGAAAAGATCCAAATGATTCTATAGTGAAGGTGTATGGATTTAAAAACACAGTGGAGCACTTCCTGTATTACCACGTGACATCACAAGGCAAAACAGAGTGTTTTCTGTTTGAAACAAGATTTTTTGTGTGTTAAACATGTGTGAATGAAACAAAACAAAACTCCAGGCCTGTTTTTGATGAGGAAACAACATAATAACATGGGGAATAACTTTGGACGGCTGCAAACTTTAAAAAGAGCCAGTTCTGTTTTTCATTTTTGTACGTAGCATCTTTAATACATGGTTTGACTACATCTCTTTCTACAATGGAAGGCATCAGCATTCAGGCATTAACTGTTGCGTTGAAGCCAGTACGACTGATCCGGCGTTGCTTCCATGCCGCTGTGAACACTACGTACACTATTACCTCCACGCTACGAGCACAATGTCCAGTGGAGCAGAGCCAAATCGCTTTTTTGTAAGCAAACAAAACCAATAGAAAACAATCATTTACCCATCAGTACACAAAACCTTGAAAACGTGCATATTTTGATGGCTTTAACAGGGAAAAAGTCACGTTGCATTACATTTAGGCCCAAATACTATTGAACTAGGCTTATAGATTCTATGGTAAAACTAATATTCAGTAACTTTTTATAAACTGTGAGTAATTTGTGATATTTTACATGTAGTCCCTATTTATCATAGACCTTTTTAGGGTTGTGGAACGTCTGGTTAATTGTTTTGGAAATTTCTCCACTAAAGCTGCCCCTTCACCGAATCTTCAACCAACAATATCGACAAAGAAGAACCATGAAGAATTTATCCAGAACTGTCAAGGTATGAAAGACGAAAGCTTAAAGGCGAATAACGACTACTGAGCAAAACTAAAGTCACAGATGTCTCGCTCCTCGTGGACTTAATGTGGAGTTTGACCTACGGTGGAACTATTTTTGTATTTTATGAGAATGTTTTGGGCTGGGACTTTGCCTCCGTAGTTGGGGATATGAGCACCTGGACTGGCAACCATTTTAAATACTGTGGTCCAAAGCAAGAGAAATGATCTGATGAAGGCTTTTTGTCGAAACATGATTTAGAAAGAAAAAAAGCTTTTGGACATCGGCCATCTGAGCGTGCTGTGCATTCTTTTTGCGTTTTAAATACTGTCAAACTGTACAAATCTATATCTACACTTCATTTTTTTAATTTTAATTCTAGAATCAGTCCTAGTTAACAAGTTATTTATACTTTATTCATTTTGTTCATTACCATAACATGAGTTTTGCTCAGTAGTTCATTCACTAATGCTAGTTGTTGTTCGCCTTTAAGCTTTCATCTTTCTCACCTTGATAGTTGTAGATAAATTCTTCCTGGTAAAATGTCCTTTGTCCTTGTTGATTGAAGATTTGGTGATGGGGCAGATTTATTCCCCAGACATTTTGCCATAAAAACAGACGTTCCACAGCCCTACACCGGCGCAGGTCTGTTGTGTCATTATTTATCGTCTTTTTCAACCTTTTCTCCAAGGACCACCATATAATATTTAAGTGATTCAAGGACTACATTAGGAATATATAACTAAATCAATGTATATGATATCTATCTATGCTGCGGATCTCCAACCTGTAGCTCAGAACCACCAGTAGATCTCCTCCTTCTTCCAAGCAGCTCATCAAGGAATTTCTGAATTACACTGAAAAAGTAAATTTTGAATAATGAAATGCCTTTTACCACTGTACACGTATCATTTTGATGTCTTACTTTGTACTCTATTAAATGAACAGTGGTTTATGGTTTTCAGGCATCTAACTGTACCTCATCTAAGGCCGCATCTTGGCTCTTTTATATACTAAATGTCTTGTTACTGCTAAAACTCGTGCCTCTCTGACATTTTTGTTTTGTGGAGGTGGAAAAAGGTTGGAGACCCGAGATCTATACATTCTGTGCAAATAATGAAAGTGTCCTAATGAATTGGCAACATTTTTTTTGTCATTTTTCAAACTTTATTCCAAAGAAGTTACAAAAGTATCTGGTCCTTTGTATCCTGTGCAGCTTGTGTGGTGTATATTTCAACCCTGACTGCAAATGGATCTGCGTGATTGGCTGTCGGTGACCTCATCCTCTTACTGTTACAGTATTGCCCACGTACCATATTTTACGAGTCATTGTTCCGTGATTGTCGGCTTGTTTGTTGCTCGTTGGCCGCGGTGCGTTGGGGGAGATCAGGCCTTGCAACGTGATTTCAAAATGGTCACACGCTGGTCAGTGCCAGCAATGATTTGGTTTATGCAAAAATAAAGGAGGAGAGGAGGAGGAAGAGCAGGGAGAGAGGAAGGCTATTGATTTATGAGGTAATGCAAAGTGTGGCCAGGGTTTTGTGGCAAGAAGTACAACAAATGAAACGACCGAGAGAAGCAAATGAGCCATTGAAGTGTATTAAGTGCATGTTTTTGCATTTCGTGTCTTATAGATGCCTTTATTTGAATTTTAGTGGTTTGATTATTGTGAAAAGAAGCATCCTGATTGTACCATTATTCACGATTACTGACATCGTAACCAAACAATAATGAAAAGCAAATTCACACTAGAAGATCTATAGCATAGGATGAGCAGACGTCCCTATTTACCCCAAACAATCCCAGTTTTGAGCGCCGTATCCCCTGTTCCAGCAGATTTATCCAAAACCATTCATTTGTTCCAATTTTATACAAGAAATGTCCCAGGTATCCAGATTTTTGACCAATCTGACACCTACTAACAGTAAAGCGACTAATTTAATGTAATTTATTTAGCAAAAATCCAGAAAACTGTGCTTGAAAATGACTATAAGGCAAAAAAAAAGCAAAACAGAAGTCCCCCAGATCACATACTGACACACAAATAAGTGGAGAATGGACAATGTTAGGAATGTTATACCAAACATCCCGACTTGATGTGTCCCAGTTTAGAATTTTGAAAATCTGGTCACCCTAATATAGCAGCGAGGAAAAGATCCACACGGCTGCATCGTTTGGAGTTCTTTTTTTATCGTGTTTTGTTTCTTTAGAAGTATTTTGCCAGTATTTTCTCATCTCTTCTGCTGCATGTTATTACTGTGTCGGGGTTAGGGTTGCCAAGAATGCTCCACACTAGGGCATTAAACCTAACTCTGAAATATATTTAATCTATTACATGTGTTTTATTAAGGATGTAACTGTCAAAATCCTTCAATATGATATTTTCACAATATGCAAGACGCGTTATGATATTTATTGCGATGTTTTGTGGGTTTACTTTTAAAGGCCTTGGGAAAGTCTTTAAAATGTACTGTAATAATATGAAGAATTAAGATTTAAAAGTTATTTCTTCATGTATTTTGCACAGACAACACCAAAGGATCATGGTCTATGTAGTTCCTTGTGGTTTTTAGCGATTGCAGCGCTATGGTGAGGCAAGGCAAGTTTATTTGTATAGCACGATTCTGACATAAAGTACTTCAAAGTGCTTTACGGATTAAGATGGGGATTAAAATCTCAAAGAAAAACAAATAACTATTCATTTAAGATAAAAGGATTGTAATTTGATATATTTTGATGACCTTTGTGAGACTTTGGATGATACAAAATCCTCATATTCCAGTTATTGTCACATTCAGAGTTTTTATTGCTTTTATTGTTTTATATACATTGGAAAAGGGATCGCTGTGGAGCATTCAGGCAAAGCATTCAAATACTCATGATGGTGACAAGTGAGTGGACCGTCCAGCAGAAAAGTTACACAATGCACCTTTAAGCCAAGTGTGCACTGCATGATTATTTTTTCGTCAAGATTTTTAGATGTTTCTTGAGGAACTTGAGGAATTGAAATCACGCAACAGCACATATTAACTCTGTGTAATGGTTTGACGGAGCCATTATCCCAGCACATTTGTCAGTTTTTTGTTTGTTTTTTTAAAGAAATGTCCCAACTGTCTGTATTTTTGACCACTTTGTTACCTGCCAGCGGTAAAGAGATACATAAATTGTCTTTTTTTAGGTAAAATACAGAAATGCTGCTTCAAAATGACCATAACACAAAGAAAATGTAACTATACTGACTCAAGTTCGTCGTGAATAAGTCATAAATGGGCCGAGCGCAGAACAATTTGCCTTAATTACGAACTCATTTCACAGTTTTATTATTACCAACCACCCCGAACCGAGGGTGTCCCAGTTTTTGATTTTGAAAACCTCATTTTCACATTTCTGGAAGTTATTACCAAAAAAGAAAAGGGGAGAGATGGTCTTTTTGCTCTTCTGTTGTTCCTTAATGACAGAGTTTATGATCCAGCGTCAACTCTACACAGACACAGCTCCCAGACACACATGAAATGGAGTTGCCAGGTTTGTAATATTGTGAAACGATTGCATAATTAAGGAAAATTCGTATGCACTTGGCCCATATGAGTCTGTATAGTCAATTTTTTGTATGTGTATTAGTTATTTTTAAGCTGCTTTTCTGTATTTTACCTAAACAAGTGACAATTTATGCCTCTCTTTACTGCTGTCAGGGTTCAAACTGGTCAAATATAGGGACATCTGGGACATTCCTTGTATAAAACTGGGACAAATCACTGATTTTGAATAAATCTGCTGGGACAGGGGACACAGGGCTCAAAACTGGGGCTGTCTAGAGTAAATAGGGACGTCTTTTCGCCCTTAATATGAAAGTGAATCAGAGCTTGCGGTGCTTCCTTTGTTTGTTTTGTCTGTACACCTCAACCGAAAAGCTATTATGAGATGAATTTCCGCCAAATGCAAGAGATGTGACTGGTTCGTGCACAAAGACAATAAGACAACTGATTAAAAACGGCTCAGAGCAGCTACAGTTTGGCACAAATGTCACTATATTTATATATATCATGCTATTTTCTGTTTTCTATGTTGTTTCCTTGTCACAAACAGATCTGGAGTTGTGTTTTCCTTCATTCACACAGATATATCCTCTTATCTCAAACTGAAAACACTCTCTTCCACTTTGTGATGTCACGGGGTAATACAGGAAGTGCTCCACCGTGTTTCAAAAGTCCGTACGTAGACGCTGGACTATAAACCAGGCTTCGACAGCGCATTTGTGTTTACAGTCACTCGCATGTTTGACAAAGATTGAGGATCCAACTATTCTAAAATTGCTTGTTTCTATGGAGATGTCATTGCTTTGCCTGGAATGTTCCACAGTATGACATTAAACAGCTCTACTTTACATTTGTTTCATTAGAGGTGGTTTTATAGCTCAAAAATACCTAAGAAAAACAACATTCTGACGTTGAGCGAGGTCGCCTCTCCACAGATCAGACCTGTAACTTGGTCTGGTTTGGTCTCCATGACGATAGAAATGGAGAAACGCATTTGCCGAATCCTCCATCATAAAAAGTTAGACGATGCGCCTTCGAAAATCGCTATAACTCCTCAAGTTTCGTGAAAAGTTTCCTCACCATGAAAAGCTTCGCAGTGTGACTGGTCTATATTCTAATCCTTTATCTGGCAACCTTATTATTTGGCAATGTTATCTTTACGTTATCTTTATCTTTTGCAGCCCATTGTTATCAAACCGTTTTAGTAATCTCTGTAGAGTCACTGGGTTTAATTGTGGTGAGTCATTTCCATTGAACTGCAGGCTTTTGCCATCATCCCCTCACAGAAATAGAACCAGGATTATAGAAACATGCGCCGTGGGCTGAGGATTCCACCCAAAGAGACAAAAGACAACAAAATGAGGCGCTAAAAATAGAGCGGTGTAAAATAGTTCCAATCAGATCTCCATATGTGACGGTTTCGCGCTACATTGACTTTCACATCCTCTTAGAAATAACGTTGACTGTAAGTCTTGAGAAAAATTTACATATTCACTTTTTCGGACAAGCTTGAATTGTGATTTACGTTTTAATAATAGCTTTCTGTTTAAAGTTATAATTTATTTGCGTTCAGAAGAATCGACAAAAAGACTGAAATGAACGGACGAACTAATACTGGGATCATGTTTCAGACTATTTTCGTGCTGTTGTTGTCAAACGTATTGAAAATGAAATCGAAACTACAGTGGAAACTCATTGGAGCAGGAACTGATACTCAAAACATTTCTGCATAGCTTTAGAATGATGAAGTATAATGAAGTATAAGAGTACATAGACTAGTATACACCCATGGACCTGGTTTAGACCTACTTTAGTCTGGGTTTAGACCTGGGCCACTATGGAAACTACCTGGACCACTGAGGGATTACACAGATATAGGATTATATAGGAGAAATTTAACAGAAAGTACTACGATTTAATGTTGAAAATGTTGAATGATGTTTTAATTATCATCATGGAATCACTATTGAGTGTTGTTGATTTTTTTTACAATTTTTTTTACCAAATTTAGCAAATGCTGATCTTTGATAATTCGCTCTTTTGTTTCATCTCGTTTAGATTTTTGTAATTCCCTTTTTACTTGTTTTAACGCTTCCACATTTAAGCGACTGTAACTCGTACAAAACGGGGTTGCAAGGTTTTTAACAGGAGCAAACAGGACAAACTTTATTGATCCACGAGGACATTTTTTTATTTTTTAGTATCTCACGCGTCACAATATTATAGGAGTAGAGTAAACCTTTTTGGTAATAGTAAAATAATAGTAAGTTGGTAATAGTAAAAATCTAAGAAAGATAGGAAGAGACTAGTGTCAGATAAGGCATAATTATGTAAATGTGTATGTACAAGTCAAAATAAAATAGAAAATAAGAATAAAATATAAAATCACAGCAATATAAAAGAGGTAATAATTTAAATAACTAAAATAACAAAAAATATAGTGATTTTTCAGGCAAAACCTCAGGAGCTACAACGTTATATCTGTCTTTCTGTTAAGTTTGTATTGGTTTTAAAATGATGGTTTTAACTTAGCGAGCTCTAAATGGACAGACAGCCCAGTACATGAGTGACTTACTGCGCCCCTGCACCTCAGGTCACAACCTCTGGTCCTCAGGTCAGAGGCTCTCGATCCAAAAGACCAGATTTAAAACACGGCGGGATCAGTTGTTTCAGGTTGTGGCCCCCAAACTATGGAATAACCTACCCCCAAACACCCATGAACCAGACTCTATAGACTCTTTTAAATTTAGATCAGCTTTTGATTGACTGTGTCTTGGCTCTTTCCTATGTTTTTGTTCATTTTTTTTAATTACATTTCATAAACCACTTTTTTTTTTAAATTCGTGACACGTGCTCTATAAATAGTCTTACTTACTTAGCGTCAAAATTGAGTTAAATTAAGTTTCCATGTGTAGTATCGTGACGTTACATGTTTATACACATCTAATTTACAGAGTTAAGCGTTTTTATGCAGAGTAAAACAGAAGATTTTGTTGTTTGTGATGGAAATTACGGCACTTCAAAAATGTCAGCCTCTGCATCCATTCAAATGGAGATTTTGATTTGATCGCCTTGAAAGCTGCAGCACCAGACTGTACATAGAAATGGACCAGGAGTGGGTGGAGAAGCCAAAGGTTGTGCTGAAATAAGAGTGCGGTTCAAAATAATATTAGGCTTACTCAAGGAGAAGTACAAAATAGTGGTCCAAGAAATGACACAAATAAGAGAGAGTGAAGAGTAACTGTCAGATATCGCGTCGTCAAAGGTCTCACAGTATATCACAATATATCTGATTACAAGTATCTTCACTTAAATGAATAGTTATGGTGCAGCAAAGAAGAAAAAAAAGGAATAACTTTAATATCGTGATATTTCTCCCTTTCATTTAATTTCTTATTCTCTTAAAGCTTTTGTTTTTTGTAGACTTACTCAAAGTGGAAAGAGTAACCACAAATTGTACTTCTCTAGAACGGACTGAGGGAGTGTGACGTCAAAATAGACAAAAGACGACAAAATGGAGTCTAAAAATAGGCCGGAGTAAAATAGTCCCAGTCTAAATGTCCATATGCGGCGGTTTCATGCTACATTGACTTTCACATCCTCTTGGTCAGGATTAGCAAATGATTGGAAATGAGGCTTCGGATTACAGCAAGAGGCTAAGTGTCCTTTCATTACGGCTCCTATGTCTCTTTTGTTATATGGTCTGTGTCCAGAAAGACACAATGGAAAACACAATACAAAAACACAATGCAAAAAAAGGGGGAAAAAGGGAAAACTGTAAAAAAAAATAAAATAAAATAATACATTAAAAAGTAAAATGTAATAAAATAATACATTAAAAAGTAAAATGAAAATAAAATGATAAATAAAATGTAAAATGTAAAAAATATTAAA
>KN491620.1:24368-41853 GCA_000787155.1 Scartelaos histophorus | reverse complement strand
TTGTTGTTGTTAACATTTATTTATTTATTTTTCACAATTGATGGAGATTTAAACCATGTTAGAACATTGAACATTGTTACTTCCTCAAAACATACCATGATGTGTTTTGTTTCATTTACTCATATCTGAATAATTATTATGAATCTACATTATTAATTACATTATTAACGCTCTGGTCCACCTGGTAATGTCATGTCGTGGTAGTTTTCAAGTTACCAGCTTCTTTTGCCTTTAGTTCTTTCACCCAATCCTTGGGTGAAAATTATCTAAATGATTCTAGTGAAAGTGTATGAAGCTTAAAAACAGAGTGTAGCATGTCCTGTATTACCACACGACATCACAAGGTGGAACAAAGTGTTTCCTGTTTGAGAACTGAGCTCAGCCTAAATATGGAGGATTTGTGTGAACGTCCATCGAGTTGGACTCCATGTCCAGAGATCCAGTCGTCAAGGCCTTCGACGGCCAGAACAAGATGGTGAATACAAGTGGTTGAAGTGGTTCCAGGCATGTGACACCAGACACCAGACTGAGGCTCCAAGGAAGACCCCGGACACGCCAGAGGGACTATCTCTCTCGGCTGGCCTGGGAACGCCTGGAGTCCCCCTGGAGGAAATGTTCAGGTTGAAGGAAGTCTGGGAGTCCCTGCTTAGGCTGCTGCCCTCACGACCCACCCCCGGATGTGAAAATGGATGGACGAGCATGTGTGAATGAAATAAAACACAACTCCAGGTATGCTGTTGATGAGGAAACAACACTATAACAAAAATCTGAAAAACAGAATAATATGGGCCCTTTAATACTACAATTACCAATATCGGACTTGGCAGATAATTGTTACATGTACCTATATCTGTACTTTTCTTGTTCTGCTCATAATGCATTCGTTCGTATTGTTATTCTTCTCACCAGGGCCGGGCAGGAGACCCCAGGGGACCATAGGCTGTCACTGCGATGCCTTTGGAGCGACAGTAGTTTATCATCTTCTCCTGAGTCAGGTAAGGGTGGCATTCAATCTACAAAAACAAAACATCAACATTATCAAAATGTATCAAAAAGAAAATGTTCAAAAATGCACTACTAGTCAAACGTTTGAACACACCATCTCCCTTTTTACTACTTTCTACATTTTATACATACACAGAAGACACCAAATACTGTATATGAAGTACACTGTAACAAATTGCTGTAGTTTCTACAGTATTTTTTTACAACTACTTCTTGTTTTCACATATTACACGTTATAACTGTAGATTGCAATGCATTGTGGGATAAAAAATCATTACAGTTAGCAAGAACTTTTTCTACAACAGCCAGTTGTAAATTACAGTTATTTTGTGCTTTACTGTAGATGGGAGAATATCACATGTAAATGTTGTATTTTCTAATGTTTCCACACTGCACATTCAGTTAAGGAGCTGAGACAAAGAGGAGCTCATGGGGAAACTGCACTGGCCCATTCACTACACAAAAGTGTAGTGAATGGAACCTGTGTGAGTGAACCTGTTTTTTAAGTTATTATTTTTGGTTTGTAGGCTAGTTTATTTTCGTTTCTGTGTTCTGGCTGTATTGTAAGTGTTAGGCTTTAAGTAGCCATTGAGATGGCTTGTTCTTTTAACTGGTAGTGTATATCTGTATATGTGTATGTAATTTACAAGGACAACAGAAATTAATAAGTAAAATAAACATAAAGCCCAGTAATTAGAACTGTTTTTTGGTGTATTGTATTTGGTGTATACATGCACAAAAATCCTATCATAAAAAAACACTGGTAACATGTATAAATTGGCTTTTTAGAGTAACTGCTTGGGATTGCAAAACAACTCTTTCAGTCTTTAAAATGTTCTCTCACATTGGTCTTTTATTTATTTATTTATTTATTTATTTATTTGTTTATTTTAGCATCATTATTCTTGTCAAAACTTGCACAGGTGTGAACAGTCAGAAAGAAACCAGAACCAAACCCCAGAAATCAGATAATAATCACATTTTTGGAGTGCATGTAAAAATAGCCAGTGTCTCAGAAGTGCTGTATGAGAGAGTATTGTACCTGATGGTTGGCCGGTTTGTATTTGAGTCCTGGCTTGTTGAGAATGGACTCTATTTGGTCTTTGTTGAAGTTGGAGATGCCTATAGCTTTAACCAAACCAGCATCCACAAGCTCCTCCATTTTCTTCAGACACAGAAAAAAATGTCATTATTGTTAATTTTGAGAATAAAAAGTAACATCATGTAATTACCTCCCAAGTATCGAGGAAACTGCTGCCGTCAGAATATATTTGTCCAGCCTCATCAAAAACAAAGATTTTGTCATCAGGCTGTCAATGCAAAAACACTGTTATGTACAGTAATGTTAAAACTGTCAACACTCTGAATAGCACATTAACACTTTAATAATCTATTTGCCTCGCATTTATTCAATTACAGTTGTTTAAATTAAAAAAAAAAATCTCCACAGATCTGACCTGTAACATTGTCTGGTGTCGCCACTTGCTTGTCAAATATATTTAATGCTTTACTGAGGAACATTACACAGAAACAATATCTCTATATGTAACAGACACTCCACCAGAGAAGTTACATAGTGCACCTTTAAGTACACTGTAGGAGGCAAAGGTGGAATGTAAGTAGTAAAAGTAGTAAAGTACTGTACTAATTTTTATGTGTTTACTTGAGAATATTTTTAAGTATACACTTACTTCATTACAAAAGACAAAATTGAAAAGTTCAGCACAAATCTTTATCAAAATCACTATATTTGAAGTGTTCAACTATTTTCTTAAATACAGTACATTTGATGGTACCTTGGCACCCATCGGGAAGTGCATGAGGTACAGGTCCAGATAGTCCAGTTTTAAGTCACTGAGTGTCTTTTCACAGGCCTGTCTCACCAGCGACGGAAGATGGAATGTGTTCCACAACTGCAAACAATACAAGCAGCATTTTATATCATGTAAGTGAAGAATAATGTAGCCTCGTGATACCAGCAACAGCATTAAATGTCAATATAAATCTTATGGTATGAGACCAGTGTCGGTCTGACTACTGATTACCCCTTCTAAACGTAATCAGATTATTACTCTGATTGATTTATTTCAAAGGTAAATACAGTAAATTACTACTTACTATAAGTTACTCACTGTAAGTTAAGGAAAACATACATTTCATGAAACAAAGCATAATTCAGTGTCTCCAAGTACATGGAGATGTTTATAAAATGGACAGTTTTCCCCTGTCTTCATCCTGTGCATGTGTTACCTGCTCTTGTCTATTCTGCTGATACTTCAAGGTCACCGCAGTTTGTACCTCTGTTTGTTTGACTTGTTTGTTTGATTTGTTTGCTTGATTTGTTTTACACGGATTGCACACATTTTTGGCAGGAAAAAGTAACTAAAAGTTACTAATGTATGTAACTGTAATCTAATTACTACATTTTAAATTAGAACTATAGACATTACTGCGTGACTAAAAAAGTGAAATGATTTTAGTTATCAGTGACTTTGCAACTACTTACTACCTAACACTGTATGAGACAAATACTGATGAGAATTTACCTTACTGACAACAAACAGGTCTTCTCTTTTGACTACTCCTTGCTCGATCATAGCGTTGATTCCTGCTCCCACCTCCTTCTCATTCATGTACATATAGGCTCCATCTAAGTGCCTGTACCCAGCGCTTATAGCCACTTTGATGGTCTCCATCACTTCCCCTTCTCTCGCCTGGAAGTGTAAAATACTCTTATGACGCCCACACAGCAAACATGCACTGAAGTGGTTCATAACATATATCATTGGATGAAATACATATTACTGTTGTTGTGGAGTTGCAAAGGAAATTGCAGCTTAGTTCTTTGCCAAATGAAAATGCAAATTGCTAGATGGTTGATTGTAGCCTCATTATTCAAATGAAAGAAGATCTAAGTTACATTATATTTGCTGAAAAGACACTGAGCAAATAAGGTATAGTCCAATTTAATTGTGTACTTTTACTTTTCACTTTTTTGTACGTTCACTTTTCACTCTGTAACTCTAAATAAATTTGAAACAATATACATACTTATATATTTAGAATGACTGTAGCTGAAGCTGTTGATGAATCTGACATTGGGTTTATCTGAGCTCTCCTGTATGATCTTTTTAGTTAGGTCAAAACTGCATGACTTACCTTCCACGTCCCCAAGCCCACCAAAGGCATGTCTGCTCCGTTGTTGAGTTTCACTGCTGGAATCATCCTGGAAATGTCTTCTTGTCTTCTTTCACTTCTCCTCGGTGTGGTCTGAAGAGCTAAAGTTGTTGCCGATCTTATAAGGCAGAGCCAAGGGCTGCTGGGTGAGCCCTGAAAACTCTGTCAATTATAAAACCAGACCGTGAAATAACACCACAACAAAACCATGCATTATCATGGACAACAGCATAATGCAAGTATGTAATATTGATAGTTTCACAACAACTATTACAACAACCATGAGATCGATATGAGATCGATCAGGATATGTGCCACTAAAGTCAATAAAGAAATAATAGATGGAGCTCAAGGGTCGATGTTTCATAAATGTATTGTGTTCATAAGTGTATAGTGTGTCATCTATTTTTCAACAGTTTTTACGTACTTGACCATCATAAGACATGTTTATAGAACATTTAAACAAACAGTCTTATAGTATTTTTTCATGGACAATTATGTACAGCTAATGCATAAAGATATGGTCAATATCAGAGACATTAAGTGTAAGAGTTAAACCTTTTGACTAACCGAGAAAAACATATTTTAGTAAATGAACAAGTGTCTTCTCTAGCTCTGGTTCTCCACAGGGTTATGTCCCGTCTCCATTTCTTTATCTAATGTACAGCACAGAGGGCGTCCACCTCGTCACATTCTCAGATGACAGTATTGCTGTTCTGCAGGACACAGAACAGGCCATGGTAGTGCCCTCTCTGGTTTTGCCACATGGTGTGGAGACAATCTTTGAATTTGAATGTGTCAAAAACCAAAGAAATTTGGTTTCTTTAAAAAAAAATTGTGGAGTCAGGCACAGTATTTGTGTTTTTGTCAAACCTTAGCTCTGAATCAAACATTTTGTTGAGATTTTGTTGAATCTGCTGAGCAAACTTAACTCTTTTAATGTCTAAACCAACACTGTGTGCTTTATGATTCTTTTACTGAGTCTGATAGAACATTTTCTTACTTGTTGGCTTTATGGTTTATGGCTTTATTGTCAGTTAAAGACAAAAACAGCCTGAACAACAGTGCAAAAATGTGCTTCATGATAATAGGTGTGTAGATGCCCAACCTCAACTTGAACTGTTATATATACTCATCTGTTTTGTAGTCACTTGTGAGATAAATGACAGCTATCTATTGGCTCAGCTTTGTTCCATTTCATTTTGTTTAATGGTAATAAATGATATCTGCACTGGTATCATTTGATCTCAGATATCTGCAAATCCTTAAAGCCATAGTATCAAAATCAATATGAAACCAAAAATGATGAAGGTATACTGAGAACTAGTATACATCTGAAAGCATTACCAGTGTTTATAAATAAATGTAATGCCTGAGAAGAATTCAAATGATGGTATATTTTTATTAATATTATTGTCCACATTCACACAAACATGAACACAAAGTGCAGCTCGTTCAATGACGTCTTGGACCAACGTCACAATAGGCAACATGAAGAGCAAAGGTGCTTAATATTGCACTGAATGAAAGTGAGTCATTATTTCTCCAACCACCTACATTTACAAAAGAAATGTCTAAGCTTCATAGTATTGATGGAAGTCCCTAAATGACGAGGTAACAGTAAAGGTCAAGCCAGTTTCACAGATAATTTAAATATGTAAGTGCTTTAAATGGGCTTTCATAGCATTTACATTTTAGCTTGTTGTTTTTTCCCCTTTAACAAGGGAAAAAAACAAAAAACATCTGGGGAGTAATTAAACTATATGAATAAATAAAAATCCAAATTGCCTCAGCTCACCAACGTGATAAAAAGGTGCACTGTGTAACTTTTCTGGTGGAGGGTGAGTCAAATGTTTTATCCATGTAGATGTTATTTCTTTGTGTCTAATGTTTCACAGTACGGTATTAAACCTTTCTACCATTATGGAGACTAAACCAAAGTTACTAAACCAAAGTTGCTACTTAATGTCATACTGTGGAACATTCCAGGCAGAGCAGTGAGATCTCCATAGAAACAAGCAAGTGACAGGCCCTCAATCAAAAAGTTACATACTGCACCTTTAAGCTTGGGCCATTGCTGAGACAAGTACAATACCATCCAACTACATGCTCTAAAGTAAACATGAAAAGTTAAGCAAATAACAATGAGGTATGTTTTGAACTCAATTATTGCGGTGTTTTAGAATGTCACGTTATTGCTTGAGTTGAGCCTACTGAAACACATTTTGTTCTTGAAGGCAATAACAAATCACAAACCACATTCAAAATATTTTCCTCTCAAATCTACCACATGATAAATTAGCATTCAAAATTTCCTAACCACAATTGAACCCAGCAGTACCCTGAGTGCCCTACAGAGGGCACTGTTGCTTGGGTTTCATAAACTCAGGAGCAGTCAGTGAAGGTGGTCACCATGTTGCCCTTCCGCTCTGTTACTGTCCGGCAGTGCTGTTTGCCTGAGCCCTGGAAGTGGCTCTCTGTCCTAGTGGTGTGTGAATTAAAGGAGAACATTTTCTCCAAGTCCTCGAACACATCATCAAACAGTCCTCCTCCGAATGAAGCCTTATGCCTCTTCATGGCCTCTTGGTGCGCCTGGAAATGGCTGTTAAAGTGCCTCCTGTGGTGAGCTTGGGAGTTAGAGTGCAAGTTGTGATGAAAATGTTGGTGACCAAATGGGTCCGAGTCTTTGAACAGGTCGTCAAAGTTAAAGTTAAACGACTGGAAGTGCTGTTTAAAGTTATAGTCACTGTGGCTTCCACCAGCTCCTCCTCTGAACTCCTGCTCTGAAGGGCCAAACTGGTCATACTCACGCCTCCTCTTGTCATCTGACAACGTTTCATAAGCTGTAACAAAAAAAACAAACAATCAAATGATGAGTGTGTTGTTATTAACAGTAGCCTATAGTAACAATCACTGCTTTTCACTACATTATTATTTACCATGTAAATATTCAGTATATATCAGTATGTAAGTCTTCCATAATAACATAATAATCAATGTTTTAGAACTGAGCCTAATATCAGTTTGTACAAGATATAGATTCGCTATTTCATTGCATAACACTGGTATACAGCTACTGTGAGTAGTAAAGTGTTGCAGTGACAGACCTGTCAGTCAGGCCTCATTTGCATGTTACAACAGGTGCGGGGAAAAACATGTAAACCACAGACAGCCGCTAAAACACGGGCTGAAAACTCTCTGAAAACTCACCTTCTGCTATTTCTCTGAACTTTGCTTCTGCGTCTGGGTCCTTGTTCCTGTCTGGATGGTATTTCAGCGCCAGTTTATGAAAGGCTTTCTTGATCTGGCGCTCGGTGGCATCTTTGGGCACCCCCAGAATGTCGTAGTAATCTCTTTTGGCCCAAATGAATTCTGAAACCAGCAGAATATGGACTGCCAGCAGTAACATGGACTGCGCTGTGGCCATACTGGCGGTTTGACACTTTTGCAACTGTAAAGAGAAAGCGTTTGACAGTTACTAACGACACAACACTTACTACACCAAAACACAAGTTATCCAAATAAAATAAACATTCTAACACTGAAGAATTAGCTTACTGATATTATAAAAGATAAATCCCCTTTAAACTCAAGCGAAAGAGAGACCAATAGTGCCAACTCATTCTTTGGAGAGGCGGAGACTTTGCGCGCCCTGTTCACTTTAGTTTAAATCACCCACATTTGTCCAAATAAAGCTTCTAAATCAGTTCCAAAATATGAGAAAAACTGAAATTGTTCTTACCTGGAGCCGAAGTGACAGAGCCGGGAGGACACAACGCTGCCAGCCGCCAAGTGCACCAGCTGATCGCAGTGGAAAGCTTATAATTGTTGACGCCTCGCATTCCTGAGCCGTAGCACCACGACTCGTAACGCCATTGGTGGATTTCTTTACGCAGTGACTCGGTGCGACGTGATTGGTCGAAACAATGTGCACATGGAGCGTGATGCCTTCGCTGTTTCGCTCGGATTGTCTCATTTTCATTTTAACATTCTAACAAGGAAGGCTCGTATGGCTGTAGAAGCGATTGAAACGTAGTAGATTAGCACGGAAAGGCTGCTTAATAAAAAATAATAGTGTGTGGTTTTAGAAAATAGTGCTATCAACTAAATAATATGCCTACTTGTGTACCAACCAAACATTTCAGCTTTGCTTTTACTCTTGTTTCACATTATTCCCATATTTACAGTACACCATGAATGAGGCACAAATGTAGGCGAAGCAATGAATTAGGCTTCATCTAGAATCATCTGGAAACGCTTTAGATATTGGAATTTCGCTAAATGTTCAAGGCTAAAGTCTGTAGTCTTGGTTCTGCTCTGTCTGAAACTCAAAGTGCACAGGAGCAGGGCTCCATCAGAGCAGGGGCAGAATCATGGACTACTAGACGCTAAATAAAATGATCCTATTAACAATATACAGAAAATATATATTATTGAGTTGTGACTTTGTAGACCTCTAAAGTGCACTGAAATCAGCAAATTGCAAAAAGTTTATTCAAAACGTTCCTGCAAGCACAGGATCCCGACCCCCTTATACACTTTAACCACACATTCACAATATTCACAATATTAAACCAAACACCAACAAACCAGGTGTGATCCTCAATCTGGAACCTCACCACTTCTCTGGTTACCATTACAGCTTTGGGATCATTGCCATGGCAATTCCCGCTGCATGTGGGCGTGGGTCACGTGAGCACAGGTGGCGTACACGGTGTACCTGGTGCTCAGGTAAGGTAGAAGGACCTGGTACTGTGTACTGTGTCGTTGGCCAGCTTCGTTTGACTTGTGACTACTTACCATGCACACTGTATCTAATATGTGTATCTGTATCTAATATCACACGCAGCATCACAGGTTAAGAGGCGCATAGTAAAATACAGGACATGTTCTTTCTTCTCTATGCAGCAATTTAGGGTCACAGTCGATTCATTTAGTCAACAAAAAAAGGGATTTGTTCGAAAACTATTCAAGAAATGCAAGCTCAGATCACACCACATCAGCACATCAGTCTAGTTGGGTGGAGTCCACGTTAGGCTCTTGTTGACAGGATTGCTGTCTTTATATCAAACTGGGTGTGTCTTAAATGCAATGACTCACTGAAAGAAAAACAAAAGGATAAACAAGTCAAAGAAATAGTGCGGCCTTCTCAAATTTTCTGCTAAAAGGGAGTGCAAACCAGTTTATGCCGCTGTCACTGCCACTTATTACAAACAATGAAACGTATGTTGTTGATGTTCGTATATGACTGACACTGTTGCAAATGAGGAGGATGCGGTTTTATTGATCTGCCGATGCAGACTTTAGTCCAGGTGGGTCATCTATGATATTTGTGAGCACTGTATGATCTTAAAACCAGGTCTCAAAGGATTCTAATGGCTCTTGGTTTGGGTCTAAACTGGTCCAAATGTGGGCCAGATGTTAAAAAAGTGGCACATGGACAAAACTGGTCTGCTGTTGGACCCTTGTCTTGTTTTGATATGCCAGTTCTAAATATTGACACACTTTTATGAAGATTGCTGGTCTTTGTTGGGCTGATCTGGTCTAAATGTGGAGCAGATTTGAATTTTTAGACCATCATTTCTACAGGTTGCTCTTGGGTTTGGAGTCTATTGTAATGTTTATTGGTCTCAACTGGTCTATATAGATTGATATGGAAATCCTGAAATAACAAGTAACAGATTTGAGGAGCCAAAATCAAATGACTTGTTAATTTTGCAGCAATGCTAAACGCAAGATTCTAGTGTTTAATGGATTGTCATTAAGTACCAAGTGCAGAGAGCATTTGAGTTGAATGAACCTGAGAGTGGAGCATACAATGGTATGCAGTGGAAGAAATAAGAAAGTTTCTTATGGAATGAAAATCTACATTGACCTTTTCAATGCTTTTCAGTGCTGAAAAGCTCTTTCCAAACTAAAACAAATGCAATTAACAACGATGGGCATTATACATCCAAATATACAATAAAGAAACATCAACTTTCATATCAATTTTGGCTGTATTGGAAGTTAAAAGAAGTACTTTCATGCAATATGCCATAATATACAGGGCCCATTTTTTCTCTGCCTATATAGTGGCATAAGATCAAAGTCCCTAGATAATGCTGGTTGGATGTCCGCATGAAAACTGCACATTGACTTTAATGCAATGTGAATTGGTAAAAGCGATGCTGTGATGGAGTTTCAAATGACAATCCTGCAATGTTTTTCTTGAAAAGAAATGCTTTGCTTATTTCATACTCTGGATGTATTCAAATGCAATGAAAAAATAATCTTATAAAAGGAAAAATGTATCAAATAAATATCTTAAAGCCTTTTTGCCGATGTGAGATTCAGCTGTTTGTTGGTGACGCATCAACCACCATAATTTCTCTCCATTTTCAAAAGTTCTATAAAAAAAGCACAACTAACAACACAGATTGTTTATACTTCATGGAGCAACACCAGAAAACTAACATCGTCAACATCTTAACTCTGACCACGGCTACACATAGGAAAACTGTCTGATGAAAAGGGCACTGTCATGGCTCAGTGTCAGACCTGAAAACATGAGAGTGTTGTAAGACTTCAGCCTATGGCTCAGAACCTGCTGCAGTGTAATGGAGGATGTTAAATATTAGTATGATTTGGAAATGAGACAGAGATACTTCCCAAAGGAAAAACAACCATTTCATGGAACTGACTCTAACCCTTCAACCATGACCAGCTCTATGTATGGATGTACTTGGAAGATTCAATTTAGACTTATTAAATTATTAACTAAATTATTTGGACACAGTAGCTCACACATCGCAATATAATATAATAACAAAGAGAAAAAATATAAATGGTAACAATAAATTCTAAAAAGATAGTAAGAGACAGGTGTCAGATAATATAATTATGTAAAGGTTTACGTGCAAGTCAAAATAGAATAGAAAAATTTGTAATCAAATATAAAATCCCAGCAATATGCAGGAGGTCATGGGAAGACAGTGCAACAATGATATGATGATTGGCAGGACATAGGGTTATCCATTACATAAGGGTGAGTTGTTGTACAGTTACACAGTACAGTGTATGAAATATGGTATGAATATCGTCCTGTATCTCTCACTGTTTGAGCTGTAGGAGCCTGTTGGAGAATGAGCTCCTCTGTTCCTCTATAGTCTGGTGCAGTGGGGGAGCAGGAGTGTCCATGATGGAGAGCAGTTTGTTCAGTGTCCTCCTTTCCCTCTGACAAATGTCTCCAGCTCACAGCCAATCATGTGACTAGCTTCACGGATCAGTTTGTCAGTCTGCCCAATGTCTCTCTTACTGCTGCTGCTCCCCCAGAGAAGTGCAGGGCGATGGCCACCACACAATGGTCAAAGATCTCCAGTAACTTGCTGCACACATTGAAATACCTGAGCTTTCTCAGGAAGTAAAGTCTACACATGCTCTTCGTGTACACAGCTGTTGTCCCTCCAGTCCAGCCTGGATGGTGACATGCTCCACTGGTGTCCTATTTCTTCTGAAGTCAATTTCCCATTAATTCCTTTACTTTACTAATTCCTCAGGACAGGAAGTCCTTCTATACATTTTACCCAAGATTTCTGGGCTTTTGGGTCTTCTGCTCTAAAGTGACATCAAAAAAAGAGAAGACAATGGTGGAGGCTGAGACAATGGCACACGATAGAAACAAATGGAGAAACTCTGTTGTTCAAATCTCATCATGTTAAATAAGTTTACGGTTTACTTTGTTATTCTCTTTTGTGAGGGAAATATTCTGTTGTGTTGTGGGTCAATATTGTTTATTATAAGAATAGTTTCAGGCTTGAAGAGGTTCATATTTGAGTGGAATTGTTATTGTCAGTGGAATATGACGATTCCAATCCTAACTCTTTTGAAATGTCTTCTTGTTGCAGATCTAAACTGTGTCACTTAACCTTTAAACTCTTCACAGGTCAAAAGGGCTGCTGTTTATTGTGAGTAGGTTTATGCACTTATTAAACCCTACATAAGCATGGGAAGTGAGTCTAATTCAGACACACAGGGCCTGTGTGTCCCTTGGTCCCAGTTCCTAGCCTGGACAAATGGAGAGGGCTGCTTCAACATAAAACCATAAAACCTTCAAACCTTAAAAGTGCATATGGTTTTTCCTCACTCGGTTTAGTGGGATAGTATCTTATCTGGCAAATATAATAGTTTTACATCAGTCAAGAACGTAGCAGGGAAAAAAGTGTCTTGAATCCAGTCACAATTTATCAACTGTGTACAATAATGACTAATTTAGAAAATTTCGAGTATTGACCCCTTTTATGATCGCTAGGTAAAAGGTATTGAATTACCTCCACATATGTCATCTGCTGTGTAACTACCATGGTACAAGTATAATGCTTTAGAGCTGGACTGTCCTTTTTATCATAAATGAATAGGATTTTTTGGACAGAAAATGGAATATTATCAGAAATGGAGCAATACTTGTACTTTGTACTTGTCTTTTTGTGTCAGTGCTCAGGTTCAGCTTTTAATGCTATTTTCTGCTATTAAGTCTCCTCGCACATTTCTCTAAAAGCCTATTGACCATGTCCTAGGTTGCCATTTTTGCTGTACATTTTATTCAGGACTATCTACAAAAATTATTTCTCTTGGGGCATTATTTCTCATGATAAAGAATATATGTGTTTACAATAATTCTCTAAATATATCCTATATAATAGAATATAATATGTAATGTATAAATAAAACCATTCACATTCCTTATATTATTGGTGGGGATGAGGTTGTTATGTGGCTATGAGTGTTATAGGAAGGACCATATAATTTTGCTTGACTGAAAAATTCCCCCAAAAGACAATATTTTGTCTAATCTTTACATCAGACATGTTATTTTTAAATGGGCCACTGTGATTTAAGATGTTTACACAATGACCATTAAAATAAAACAAATATAGGCATAATACTGTATTGTATACATGCTTTTTTACTTCATTTGTGAACTTTGCTGCAACATGCTTTGAGGGAGGATTAAAATGTGTTCCTCATTATGCCTGGACTCACATCATTTCCTCATTTCTTGAAGCTAATGAGAAGATAGTGTCATTTCCTGATTGTGTATTTCATATCTTCTTGAGTATCTGCTGGTCTTGAATCACTGATGACCATAGGTGCTTGTTCTGCCTGATTAGCGCATATGCTTATGTGTTCAAGCATATCCAAAAGCATTAAGACATTTACATTTACTGTGACTGATAACATCTCTGCTTCTCTGGGGGTTTCATTTAAATGTATTTTATGGATAATAAATGTGGAAGAAAAATGGGCACAGATATAAATGTTTTTATTAACTTTTAAGAGATAAGAGATTGCAATACATTACACATAACAAATGTCATATTTTGCAACATCCTTTGCAACTTGGTGACTATAGATTAAAGATTCCACTTGACATCATAAGCTTGGTGAGGCAACTGAATGCAATAAACTATAATTAAAATGGGAATTGAGTTAGCATCTGTGTCTGTATAGGTAATGAACTGCGATGAGCAAAACAAAAACAGACACATGAGTCATGCATCATCAATACATCACCACAGACTAATAATACCCTTACACCATGGATCTGCAAATAATCTTACTACTACTTACAATAGCCTACAGCCCCATGGTTCAGATTTGTCACTTTTTTTCATATACAGAGATTCATTTTAAGTCTGATGTCCAGGTTTTAGCTGTAGTAAATGTATATCCATGGATTTGTGCAGCTGTTGAGACTGGCCAGCAGCATAATGATGACAAAAACTGGACCTGTAAAGAGAACTGAGATGTTGATAAGACTGTAATTGGATAATAAAAGAACACCAGAGATTTGTTTATTACCTTCAGTTGGAGCAGTGCTTGGGCTCCATGCTGTCCATAATTGAACAACAAAAAATGGACTCCAGCAAACGGTGTACGCCATAATGATTACAAATGTCATTTTGACTGTTTTCAGCATGGCACTGGACACCCCCTTAGGACCTGCGCGCAGGGGTCGTGCTTGGAGCGCTTTTTTCTTCATGTTGAGGTAAATTGTTGTACATATTCTCATCTGACAGAAGAGTAAGATGACAGCAGGCAAAGCAAACACTGACAGAGTGATCCAGCTGATGTATATTCGCCGTCCCCAGGGCTCTATGAAGGTGGCCCAGCAGTCAAATTGCTTCTCTTCGACCTCCTGGAGAGAGAAGATGAAGAGCTGAGGCGCGCTGAACACTAGTGAGATGAACCATGCAGCGCCTATAGAGAGATGCCTCTTAAATGAGCCCCTAAAGAAAGACACCATGGGTTTACAAACAGCATGGTAACGATCAATGGTCATAGCCACTATCATGTATGCTGAAGCAAACATCCCAACCACCTGCAGGTATTTCACGGAACGGCACACAAAGTCCGTGCCTTTAAACCTGTGCGTAATTTCTATGGATAACTGTGGCAACACTTGAAAAAACGCAACAACCAAGTCTGCGAAACACAAATGTAAGAGAAACAGTTGAGTTTTGGTTCCTTTTTTCCTCTTCTTCCAGAGTGTATACAAAAAGAAAAAATTACCACAAGCGGCAAAAAGAAACACCAAACCCAAAACTCCAGCACGAATGAGCGCAAAACGTTCGTACTCCTCCTCTAAACCCTCATCTGCCGCTTTTCCAGAGCTGTTGTTGCTGGGCTCCATTTGCTGAAAATTCCACCTGCCCTATATTTCAAGACCTAAGTGTCCCTCAAGAACTGGAAAAGTAGATGCGCGCAGCTGACATCCACGTCCTCCTGACGCACGACGCACGGTCAGTGTAGTAGAAGCGCTGGAGGAGGCGGGAGATCATCAGCTACAGAATTAACTAAAATATTGCCCACACATTTCATACACAAAAAGGTTTAGACCTATGAAGGGGAAAATTTCTCTACGGGGGAATTATTGATTGAGTATGACGTACTGTGTTCTGCTTTTATGAGGCGTTGTTGGTGCACTTAGTCATGATTGAAAGCTTTGACATTTATAAAGATGATGGACGATACATGAAATACTTTCCTCCGTACTCTTTGAACATGCGCTGACGCTTTTCACTATCCCCTGTTGTGCCCTCTAGCCCACATAGCAAATACAATTACTATAATAAAAATCAAGCTTAAAACGCCTTTTCGTGATATAGTGCAGTGTTAAAACCGTTTCTTCCCTTCTTAATTATAACCTGTACTAGATGCCGCCTATTGTTCAATGTCCACTAATTACATACCTGCATATGCGTATCTGCTTCAGACAGAAGCTTTCAAAACTGGTCTCTGCACAAGTTTTTTTTTCTTTACTTGAAGGTGTCACTTAATCATCACGTAATATTGAATCTGAGGGAAAGTAACTCTAGACGTCGCCTAAATATGTCCTCCATTTGCTTATGTGTTTTTTGCCAGTGCATGACAAACAAATTAACATATGTCCTAGCCTTTATAGAAGCAACAAGGCCTTAGCTAATACCATACTTTCTACAAAAGTAAAATACCTCATCCTGGAGGGTTATTTTCATTCTAGTAAAATTTTTCACTTTTTTTTTTTTTCCACTTTTTTTTAATAGCTTTTCCCGTTTGGATTTCAGCAGAATAAAAACCAAACCCATTACCCCCGCCTCGTGGTCATTTTGTGGTACTGCAAGGATAAAAAAGCGTGTCGTCACTTCCGGTATTGTTCCTGTTTGTTTCCAGCATCATCCACTTTCTCTGGTGAACCACTCCTCCATGAAATACTGGGGTTTTATAAAGGTAAATAAATCTATTGTCATACGGCTTTTTATTAACCTAACATTTCTTTACAAGGCTCACGTAGGCCTATTTATTCTATGTACTTCACCGATAAACTCGCGAACATTACGGGGCACATAACAGACAAATTAGTTCATTCATAAACAGTCGAAACAAACGGATTTGTTTTTTCCAATACGTTGCTTAATTGTCCACTCAACATAAGAGATTATTATTTCACGTTGAGCCTCTTTGCTAGCATGCCACGTTCCTTCTGTACTCAGCTAGTCACTCTTCGTCCAAAGGTCCTGCACGTTTTTCCGTAACAACCCTTTACTCTCAATCACATCTGACAGCCACTTCTCCCTGAACACCCCCCTGCCAGCTCCGTGTATCAGTCTGTTTGACTCGATCACGTAATGCACGTCCACGGGCTGCGTCTCTGGGTTGGCTTTATTCACGGTGAAGTAGACGCTGGCTGTTCCCACGATTGGTCTCTGCGCAGTCGGCGTGCTGAAGCGGGCCCGGTAGTGATAAAACGTGAAAAACTCCTCTTTAGTTACGCCCAAATAGTCCAAACTGTAAAGCCAAGCAGAGGGGAGATCCCAGGTTTTTATATACTCGTGAATTTGCCTCTGTCCAGCTTCGACTTTGAAATCCTTGCTTGCAATCCAGTCAATGTTTCCAGTCAATGTTTTTGTGGTGTCCTGGTTCCTCCCTGTGTAGTAGGGATCCTTTAAGGCTTTCACAAGATGAATTGACTCAGGTGCTAAGTCTTCATATTGTAAAGCGCGATCCATTGTCTCTTCGTACCAGATTAAAACAAATTTGCCATTAACCTGCGTGTTTTGTATTCAGCTAGCCTCTGTTTAGACAGGTTGCTATGACAGCCTGGAGATGCACGGGGCCCTCTGTTGGTGCACTTGGCTGCTTAATTTAGTCTGCAAGTGGAATATAAATATAATTTTAAAGGTGCACAACCTTCTGGTTTTTGGTCCACTTTCTGCTTGTCTCTATGCATATGGTTATTGCTTTGCATAAAATGTTCCACCCTATTAAACATTCATCTCCATATTGACAAGCACAGCAGGCTTTGCCACTAGGCAAAGTTACTGATTATATCTGTGATAAGCTCTAAGAGTCTGATCACAGAAAGAAGGTATGCTTTTGTATTTTAAAACATTTCATATTTAATGAATAGGCCTACAGCATGATATATACAGTATAAAGGGATACTTACATAAATTACTACACTGCCAATCTAAACTTTGACCAACTGAGCGATGCCCCCACATATCATAGTTTGTATTCTTGTTTTATGTTTCATCATAACGTCAAAAGTTTCTTGTTTGTGAAATTTTTATTTGCAATAGCGATAGAATCTACTCTGATTCTGCCATATACCACATTAAGTTAACTTATACCACATAAAGTTTTCTTGTGAGTTATTAATTTCTTTTATTCTCTCTTTCTTACAGAAACAAGAGAAGCAACTAACTGAATGGTTGTCAATTTCTATAGCTAAAGAAGCTTGGCCCAGCAGAATGGTGCACTGTGGTCCACAACATTTCAAGTC
>KN491620.1:1204-24352 GCA_000787155.1 Scartelaos histophorus | reverse complement strand
GAAACAAGTTTTTCATTCACCACTACTTGGCAAGCTAAACGCATGTCGCGAATCAGGACCACTATAGACAGTGTCACAAAGGCAGTTGGGAGCACAGATTTCATCTCCAGGTTTTCTTGGCTTAAACCTGGAAGTTTAGCAGTGGATAGCCCTCACACTGAAAAAGTCTTAGTTAGAGCAGAAGCAATAACACCACATGGTTCAGAAGAAGCTACTCAAAACCACTCAGAAATTCAAAATTCAAAACCTGAGACCAAAATGAAAGAAGAGGAAGGTGAGAAAGACAAGGATGAACAAGCCCAAAACATTTCAGAACAACCTTTTGTTGCTAGCAAGAAATCTGCCACAACCACAAGTGCATCTGTGCCAAATACCTCCACAAACGTAGCCAAACAAACTCTACAGATCTTTCACCCAACTGGATTTTCAAGTAACATGGATGAGACCTACAAAACACTAGCAACTCATATTAATAGTTACTTTGGAAGCAACACTGAAGATAATGATAGACTGAAACAAGTATCGGAAAAGCCTGCTGTTCATATTGCATTTCAATCTGCCAAGGAGCCAATGCCAGTTATGTCTCCAGTAGCTGAAACTAAAAGCATTGAGACCTCTACAACCACTCTGATCCCAGAAAATCAAAGTTTATCGAAAGACATTGCTACTCCACCTCCCTCTACTCCTGTCCCAGCAGCAACATCAAAAAAAGGCTTCACTCACTATCTCTCCTACCCCAGACCGAGCGTTCAGGCCTTTGTTGGCAGTTACATAGCACCCCTGGTCCCGAAATTCAGAAGTGAAAGTAAAATTGAGGTGTCGGAGAAAGCTCCAGTGATCGTGTCTACTGAGCAGCAACCAGGAGAGAAGATCGAAAGTGAAGAAGAGAAAAAGGAGAAGGCTAAGCAGCTCCTCATAAGTCAAAGAGAAAAGGTACTTTTGTGGTTTTTGTATTATTGCGAATTGTACTTTAATTTCCCAATCACTTCAAGAGCAGGTAATTTTATTTGGTCACAGTATATTTTAGTATCCCTGTAAAAATATTTTGGCCTTTTCATCAGAAATGTGTTTAAGCACGTGTCAAAATGTCTTGGTTGGGCTCTGCATGTGTTACAGTGTTTAGTAAGTGGAGTATTGTGGTGGGAAATGCACTAATACATATTTTTTAATCACATACTGTAGTATATATACTGCTCATTAACAAAAGCTTATCATTTAAATTGTTTTTCTTTTGTTAATTTCCAGATAATAGCCAGAGTGAGTGTGGACAATCGCACCAGAGCGTTGGTGAAGGGTTTACAGAAAGTCACTGATGTTAAACTTCTCATCACTCGAGTCGAGGAGCTCAGCTTTCACCTCCTCGAGTTCCCAGAGACACGAGGCGTCGCTATCAAGGTTGGCTAGATGTTCTAAAGCATTTGACTTTACTGCTATTAGATAGTTTCCATTTTTTATCAGTAGTGTGCATGCAAAGATGGAGATGAATTAATTCAAATGTAGCCTACGTCCTGGCAGTAATGGTTGTTTTCAGATTCTACAGATGTGTCATGATATTTCTGCTAGAAGTATTCACAAATGTTAACCCTTGTGATTTTTATTAATGACTGGAACGGTGGAACCCAGTCAATATTGCAACCAAAATCTGCATTTTAACAATATTATTTTTAGTTGCGCCCTTCTTTATTAAATGTAATTGACCAATAGAAAGATGTAACATTATGTGAAACCAAGCAATTGGTTTATGTCCTTGATATAACAAATTATTCTTATTTAGTCGAGCGTGCTGCCCACCCTGCTGCGCCTGCGCCAGGCGAAGGACCTCCCCCTGCAGTCAGCGGTGAGGGAGGCTCTGGCTGTGGTGGGATACAATGACCCTGTGAAAGGCAGAGGCATCAGAGTGCTCGCTATAGATGGAGGGGGAACCAGGTACATTTACTACATCAGCTCAAATTTCAGTAATCATAACAAGAATCAACAAGAATCTGGCAAAATTACAACTGTATAAGTGATATTTGTTTTGAACTTGTATATATCCCTGGCACAAAAAAACATTGTTTCTAAATTATTAAATACACTCCTAAATACCAGAGTTAATTAAAATGCAGTTTCACAGCAACACTTTGTATTTTCCCAGAGGTCTTCTGGCTCTACAGACTCTGAATAAACTTGAGAATCTTACTGGTAAAAGAGTTCATGAGCTGTTTGACTACATCTGTGGAGTCAGCACTGGTATTTTTCTTTTTTTTTAATGTCAGTTCAGTGTTAGTAAATCTATCTTGCTAATTAATACTTTCTTGTTTTTCGTAGGTGCCATCTTGGCGTTTATGTTGGGCATTTTTCAGATCCCGCTGGAGGAGTGTGAGCAGATGTACAGGAAGTTGGGCTCAGATGTTTTTAAGCAGAACGTCATTTTGGGGACAGTCAAAATGGGCTGGAGCCACGCGTTTTATGACAGTGAAATGTGGGAGAGCATCCTCAAGTCAGTCCTCTACTCTCTTCTCTGATTGAGTATTTTTTGTCTGTTTTATTTCTCTTTTTATTATGGACTGCATGTTCACAGGGAAAGAATGGGAGAAGGAAGTATGATTGAGAGTGCCAGGGATCCACACTGTCCAAAAGTAAGTTATGTGGCAGTTTTAGTATTAGTTATTGGATGTTTTGTATATTATGAATAGATTTACAATTTATTTAAAGGTCCTATATTACACAAAATGAACTCTTGTGAGGTTTATGTTATAATGCTGTTACGTCCTCAAAAACATACCTGGTGTTGTGTTGTATTTAACTCGTACATATTTGAGTCACCTTTACATTTACATTTCTGAAACTCAAAATGCTCTGTTCTACCTTCTCATGTCATGGAGCAATAGTTTTCAAGTTAACTGCTGCCTTTTACCTTTTGTTCGGTAGCGATCGGCCAGGGCTGAAATTATGCAAATGATTCTAGTGAAGGTGTGTGGAGTTTAAAATCACTTCCTGTATTACCACTTGACATTAAAAGATGAAACGGAGTGATTTCTGTTTGAGGAAAGAACTCAGCTTAAATATGCAGGGATTGTGTGAATGAAAAAACCGAACTCCAGGTATGTTTGTGATGAGGACGAATAACAGATCAGAAAATAGTGTAATATGGGACCTTTTAAAATCAAGATTAAGAACCATTACCTGAGTATTACATAGAAAATACATACAAAATAGAAGAGATAAATACAAATGTGCATACAGTTACCAAGTTATTGTTATATAAGATCTATTGTTAAGTCTGTACAAGCCATATAAAAATAAAGTAAGAATTGATCCATTGCAGGTGATTCAAGCATGTGGCAGAACCATTTTTTTAGAACAAGTCTAATGTCACTTGTATAACTATTACTTCTTGCATTTTTTCTGAATCTTCCACCTCTGTCTATTGTCACCTACAGTGCTATCCTTTGCCTCCACTAGGTGTCAGCAGTCAGCACCATTGTGAACAGGGGTTTACCTCTGAAGGCCTATGTGTTCAGGAACTACCGTCTCATGCCCGGAGTGAGATCCCACTACCTTGGAGACTGCAAACACAAAATGTGGCAGGCTATCAGGGCCTCGTCCGCCGCCCCGGGATACTTCCAGGAATTTGTCCTCGGAAAAGATCTCCATCAGGTATGATAGACACATGTGAAAACTGGGAGAGATGCTTAATATAGTTTAGCTAATATTTGTGTCTGCATTTTTGAGAGGTGAAAGGAGCCAGCCCTAAACACATGGAATACAAAGGGAAGGGAGTGTATGCCTATGTGTCTATTTTTTATTTTTTACTTTTTTTAGTTGATCGACATAGGCATTCATTTTCACATGCTAAAAAAAATAAATGATAAGCTAAGTTCAAAGCTGATTACTATAGGATATACAGAAAATACACATTATTGATTCACTGTATAACGTTATATTACAGTAGAACTATATCACTTAAAGTTGTATTGTGTAACTTCTCTGGGCTGCTGTTTGCTTGTCTCAATACTGATGTACTTAGAATGCTCCACATTATGGCATTATACATATCAGCCATGCATTTATTTAAATACAGGTTTTATTATTAGTTTTATTATTAGTTAAAAAAACTTGTAAAACTAAAAATTTTCTGGTGAGCAGGGTCGCCTCTCCACAGATCTGACGTGTAATGTAAAAATAATTGAGATCAAATGTAAAACCATAGAAAAACCAGAGGAAACCATAGAAAACCACAGGTGAAAATAAAAGAGATGATGGTGGCTATCCCTTTATTGATACTTTTCAGTGACATTAAGCTCAGATTAAATTCCAACTTAAGTAACAGAGCTTTAGACAGAGCAGAGCCTACTGTTAGCATCACATCCCCAGGGAATGTTGATGTCATGATCTGCAGAGTATCAATGAAAATCTCTCTCAGACTAATGGCTCGATGCATTAGGTGTAAAGTGCTCACCTTTGCTATTGAGGCAAACTGTGATGGAGGCAACAAAATGGTGCATTAGGCTTGAATGAAAGTCTCCCATCCACATTTTTACTATGTCCTAGGTCTGTCAGATAACACATTTTGAAGCATGATATATTGCTGAAGTAAATATAGACTATTACTATATTACTATAAACTATAAAAAACTATAATATTGAAACTAGTTCATCCCACTGAGTCCATAACCCAAGAGCAGATTTAAACCACAAAACATATTTTAAATCTACAATACTGAGCTGCAATAAATAAATAGAATGAATTTAGTACTTAGTTTGCATGAGTCATATTGGTATTAATTTGAACTTTTACCTTACATTGCATTATGTAACTTTTTGGCTTTTTTTAAACAGCTCCCCCTTACATTTATTTAATTACATTTGGTGTTATAGCCCAAAAATACCTTGAAAAACAGGCATTCTGACTGTGAATGAACTGTGAATGGTTGCACAGTGCACCTTTAAATCTTAACATTTAGCCCAAAAATAACCAAATATTTCCCAGAAGTATAAAGAAAAAGTATGCATGATAAATACCGACTCCAAAAATATATGATTCCAGTTTTGATATATTGAACTATAAGTCTATATAGTAATTTTTGTGACTATATGTCCATTATCACATGTGGTTCTCTGGGACTGGCCACACATGAATTTGATGTGTTATTACATGAAAAAAGATTAATAGGCCAGATATCTTTAGCTGGTCCTTATGGAGTGGATTTTAGCTTGCGGCTTTAGTCTAATAAGTTTGAATTCTGATAACCTACTTAGGAGAAATTAGCTTTGTCCCCTCTAACAATTAGTTCTCCCTTGATATTTCCTATCACACAGCCCTGACATATTCAATCAATGTGTTTATTATATGGTTTTATTATGTGGAGCAACAGTGGTGCAGTGGGTCTAGCATCTGCCCTTTAACTGGAGAGTTCAATACTGCCTGTGCAATACATACAATACTTCACACTTCCTTTTCCAGTTGTATATGTGGCTAACCATACTATAGGACTGTAACTATCACAACTGAAAAACTGGCAGGAAGAATATTGTAGTATGTTGTAGTGTATTCAAACCAAGCAGACAAACAAATACAATGAAATTTGGATATTGCAATATAATTTGCATTGATTCTGCAGCTACTATTAACTCATTGAGCAGGCTAAAACTAGCTCTAAACCAGGTCTAAACCAGGTCTAAACCAGGTCTAAACCAGGTCTAAACCAGGTCTAAACCAGGTCTAAACCAGGTCTAAACCAGGTCTAAACCAGGTCTAAACCAGGTCTAAACCAGGTCTAAACCAGGTCTAAACCAGGTCTAAACCAGGTCTAAACCAGGTCTAAACCAGGTCTAAACCAGGTCTAAACCAGGTCTAAACCAGGTCTAAACCAGGTCTAAACCAGGTCTAAACCAGGTCTAAACCAGGTCTAAACCAGGTCTAAACCAGGTCTAAACCAGGTCTAAACCAGGTCTAAACCAGGTCTAAACCAGGTCTAAACCAGGTCTAAACCAGGTCTAAACCAGGTCTAAACCAGGTCTAAACCAGGTCTAAACCAGGTCTAAACCAGGTCTAAACCAGGTCTAAACCAGGTCTAAACCAGGTCTAAACCAGGTCTAAACCAGGTCTAAACCAGGTCTAAACCAGGTCTAAACCAGGTCTAAACCAGGTCTAAACCAGGTCTAAACCAGGTCTAAACCAGGTCTAAACCAGGTCTAAACCAGGTCTAAACCAGGTCTAAACCAGGTCTAAACCAGGTCTAAACCAGGTCTAAACCAGGTCTAAACCAGGTCTAAACCAGGTCTAAACCAGGTCTAAACCAGGTCTAAACCAGGTCTAAACCAGGTCTAAACCAGGTCTAAACCAGGTCTAAACCAGGTCTAAACCAGGTCTAAACCAGGTCTAAACCAGGTCTAAACCAGGTCTAAACCAGGTCTAAACCAGGTCTAAACCAGGTCTAAACCAGGTCTAAACCAGGTCTAAACCAGGTCTAAACCAGGTCTAAACCAGGTCTAAACCAGGTCTAAACCAGGTCTAAACCAGGTCTAAACCAGGTCTAAACCAGGTCTAAACCAGGTCTAAACCAGGTCTAAACCAGGTCTAAACCAGGTCTAAACCTAAACCAGGTCTTTAACATGACAGTAGTTCTGACTGTAATATAAGAACTAAGCCATAAAAGACAAATCCTTTCTCAAAGTCATACACTATTACTGCAAAGGCATCCATGTACAGTACCTCCAGAAAGAGCTTGGCTACTATGAAGTATATAGTATCTTATTTTTTAATTGTTTATCTTGTTAATTACATTGTTTAAGCACATTTATTTCTTTTTTTTTGTTTTATATTTTAGGCCCTTGCCCTACTACCTTATATGTGTGTGTGTGCATGCACATTGCGTCTCACATTCACCTTGGAGACGGGGTTTTATGGACACTTTGCAGCAGTCACACTCCCTCTCTAGTTTTCAGCACTAGCAGCGGTATTTCTCATGAGAATTATGCTGTTAGCGCAAAACTAAAATACATGTACACTCATATAAACAAAGTAGAAATGCATCTAATATCTTCTTAACAAGTCATTCTTGCTAATGACTGGTTAAGAAAGTAGTTTTCGCATTTCTTTAGTGTTAAATTTAGCTTATAGATGTTGTCATGCAATAGAATGAGAATCTATTGTGAAAAGATGTAGTTCAGCCCAGAGGGGCAGCTGAGCGATTAAGCTGCTGTCATAGTATTGTTGACCCACCTCAGGGTAAAAAGCATATTTTTTCTATTCTCTTTAATTTTCAAATGACGGCTGCATGGTTTCATTTAGTATTATCCATAATGAAAACACTACTACTGCTACTGCTACTGCTACTGTGACTGCTACTGCTACTGCTACTGCTACTATTACTACTACTACTACTACTACTACTACTACTACTACTACTACTACTACTACTACTACTACTACTATTTCCCTGTGGACAAACATGGAGAGACATGTAACTAGAAGTTACACAGTGCACCTTTAAGTGCAGTGACAGAAGCATGTGCATAAAACAGCTGCAGAGATTGTTGTATATTCTCGATTAAACTATTTTTGTAATTTTTAGGTGTAATAATCATGATTACTCATTTTAATTTTGTTAAAATGTGAAAATTCCACTGTTTACAATGCTCATATACAAATAGTATTTTTTTATTGATATTACACCAACTGCTGATTTATATATTAAGAGTGTACACCCTAATTTGGTCAACAACCTTCTTGTTTCTGGCAACTGTAACATGGTCATTAAAAGTGCTCAAGAGATTTAATAAATACTTCAATACTTAGTACAACAAAACTTGAAGAACAGGTTATGTAACTTTGTAAGTACAGAAACTGCTTTACATTAAGAAATCCAAACTCCACACATTATTTCATACACAGTTAAATATATTGACAGTAGTGCCCTGTTATGGCTCTATAGGACTGTTTAGCTTGAGCTTTCCCACTTGTTTAGACCTGAATGGACCGGGCTTACTGCCAGAGGAACACATCTTCAGCCCAACACATCTTCTTTTTCTCTGGTCTAATCTGTGCATCTCTGGAACAGCACTCCGAGTCACCTCATTTGTCCCCAGTGGGCAAAATCTCACAGGCACTTTGACAAACTTATTACAAGCAGATTTTTAGAACAACACTCAGACACGTACTTAGTCAGACAGTTTCTACACAGATCATTTCCTGTTGTAGCTTTCCCATATTCTTCAAGACGCAGAATTTTCACACTGTGGTTTTAGAGGAGTTTTTCTTTTCAGATTGAGCACACTACTTTCAAGTCACTACTTTCAAAGCTATTTTTGTCTAGGCACAGTTATTAGAGTGACATTACCCATCAACCCGGACAGGATATCAGATCTTTTGCACTTAAAACTTGAAACTAGGTGCATTTTGAGATTGGTTAAACTGGTTATGATGTGTTTACGTCATATTCCTCGCTCTAGGATGGAGGTCTGTTAATAAACAACCCCACAGCGTTGGCCATCCATGAGTGTAAAAACCTGTGGCCAAACACGCCCCTCCAGTGCGTCCTGTCTCTGGGGACCGGACGCTACGAAGAAGGAGTGAAGAACAGCGCCACCTACACCAGCCTCAAGACTAAGCTGACCCACGTCATCAGCAGCGCTACAGACACAGAAGGTCCGATTAAATTTACTATATAAAACTGTTCATTCAAACTGGTTCATTTTAATGGTCCAGACTTGCTAGATTTTAATATTGTAGATCATTCATCACCTAAAGACTTTTGCATATGGCAATATAGCAGATATAGGTTCATAGTCTGTATATTTGAATGGACATGAGTAACACTTTTGGCTCTTCTGGCGCGATTTGACTCTGGCTCCAATTGAGGATCTTGAGGATTGAATATTTTTTTATTAACCCACTCTAAATAGTCCAGATTTTTAATTTTTTTGCTATTTTGTCCGTAAAAAAAAAAAAAAAATCCTATTCATAACATAGAGCCTGGCTTCAGATTCGCTCATGTACCCGTTTTTATTGGGATTTCTATATTCAAAACTAAACACAATTATTCTTTGTTTTGTAGAGGTGCACACTATGCTGGACGCCCTCCTCCCTCCGGACACATATTTCCGTTTTAACCCATACATGAGTGAGGACATACCGCTGAATGAAAGTCGCATTGAAAAACTCAACTTCTTAAAACGTGAGGCAGAGACGTACTTGGATCGCAACGAAGCAAAGCTCAAGAAGGCTGCCATGGTTTTGGGACAGGAGAAGGGTCCCATCCAGAGAGTGGCTGAGTGGGCTAAGCTTAAAGCCGACATGTACGAGGGTCTACCTTTTCTGTCCAAGCTGTAAGGAATCAGTACCTCGTAAAGTATTAGATAATAATAGAGATATATGGGATCATGACCTGGTTTACCCTGGTAAGAGATGCTGTATAAACGCAGAATCATAGTTTAATAAGAGAGAAAGAGAAATTGTCAGGATTTGCCTCTGAAAAGATATGCAGCCTAACAGCCAGTCCACATTTAAATTTCATGTTGGTTTTCATAAGTAAAATTTACATAAAGTTTACATTTAAAAAAAAAACAAAAAAACAGTAACCACAGTAGAGGTAAAACACTATGTGGTACCCATTGCCTTTAACTCAAGTGAATTAGATACAAAAAATATATTTAAGACTTAAAAATACAAGAATATATCTTTGTTACTGTTAAATTAAATTTAACATTACTCCCCGTTAGCTATTATGTAGTGTATGGGGAAAAAAAATAATGGGAATTTTACTTGCTCGACTAGAGCAGACCACAAAGTAGACTGCACTATTGATCTCCATTTGAGTTGGTTGTTTAAATATAAGATTTAGCTTTGGTTTGGTTGGATGGTGGAACACAGAAAATGTAGAATCATGTATTATAGTATAAATCTCTCCCTTTGATCTCCATTAGCTGTAAAAATATAGCATATTTATTTAGTACTGAAAATGAGATTAGATTTGCGCTTTAGTCATAGGAACTAAGTGTAATTTAACAAAATCCACGTGTGTGCCAGTATTTGCCTGAGAAAGATATTTGAGATTTTGTACAACTTTTCATTTTACAAATAATGAAAATATTTGGTGCCGGTTGGACCAGAAAACCTTTTAGTATTACCTAAACAGTTTTATTTTTAAAACAACAGTATATCTAAAAGAATCATGACAAAATGTAATGTTTACACATTTAGAGTAAATCGTTTTGAAAATGCATGAAATTCAGGTGTATTGGATGTGCCTCAAAGTAAGTTCTTAATATTGTATGTACATTTTAAGTTAACTTTAAATAGGTTTGGACCATTGCAGTATGATAATGGGTAATCATAAAGTCCGACTCATCTCCTGTCATCTTGAATAGGTCTAGTTATTATACGTGAGGGCACAGTGACTACATGACTACCTGTTCTAACACTGTACAGGGGCTAAAGCACTTTTACAATGTTCTTAATGTGTGAGAAAAATTATGTATATAATTTGAACTGATATTATGAACCTCTAAATGCTCTTGCTGAATGGTACAGCATGTTTTATTCCTGCTCTGTTATTAGCAGCACATTGTGGCCCAATTTGCACTTCTCCAGTCTGAGTCCATTCAAGCCTCTTTGGTTATGAACACTCAATAAAGCACACTTTTACCTCAGCCCGAGCCATCTCTGATCATCTTCTGTTTGTAGAAATGATTCAAACAAAAGCCCTAATGTAACTGTATCACGGTTGAAAATGTTTAACACTGGCAAGTCAGTCAAATTATACAATTTTGAAATGTATACACTAATTTCAAATGTTCATCTGCAGTAGAACATGCACATAGAGGACACTTTTTTTCTCATTATTAGTAAATAAATTGGTCGTGCCTCATGTCAAAGCTCACAACCTCCAGACTTAACTGCAGAAGCCGACACTAATAGCAGCTTCTGGTTTTAGTCGAAGGCTCTGGCAACCCAAAGTAAGAGAATTCTGTTTTCTGATCATCAAATCATTATCTTGAGAATTAAAACACCAAATGATATCAGAGACAACTTAGTGAATAGTGAACAATGCAATGTGAAAAAAAATAAAATAAAATTGTAAGTTATTTTAATATTTGATTTTGGTCTATCTTTAAATATTCCATGTTTACAGTTTCATTACATAGCAACAGTAAACACTGATAAGTGACATTACATGTTGAATATGTAGAGAGAATTTGCAAAAGATTAAATATTTATTAGCCTATATTATTTTTTTTAAATCTATGTTATAATGTTTCCTCATCAAAAACATTCCTGGAGTTGTTTCTTTCACACATGTTTACCACAAATTCTGCATATTCAGGCAGAGTTAAAAAATAATAATAATAAAAATATACCTTGGTGGAACAGAGTTTTCCGTTTGAGAGAAGAAATCAGCTGAAATATGCAGGAGATGTAAATGGACTAATAAAGGATCACTCAAACGTGCAAATGAAACAAAACATAACTCCAGGTATGATTTGGAGGAGGTAACAACTTTATAACTTGGCTTCGAGCTCACTACAGTCAATTTTGTGTAATATAGGACCTTTAATTATAGCTGTAACGACTTTAAAGTGACATTGAATTGGACTTTAATTGCTTTAGCTTGGTTTTCTATTGTCTCCAGATACGTGCCATGCGGACACATGCAGAGCACATGGGGGGCATTGTCCAGGCGTCTCAAAGGAATGCAGTGAGTGTCTTTAAATGATGAATTACTCTTCTCTGAATCACGCCAATCTTCTTCTGGTTTGACCCCAATGAAGAGTCTTTCAGATCACATACCGCTCATTCCTTTAAACTGCACTAGCATCACCCCAAACAACTGAAACATCATGACACAATGGAGAGGATCCCAAATGATAAAGAAAGGTTCAAATGATAAAGAGATCTGTGACAAGTGATATTGATGAGTGCCTAACTTGAATTAATTTGTGGAAAAAAAAATCTGAAAACAATTAAAATAAAAGTAAATAAAGTAAAACAAATTATGAATTGTTTTACACCTACTAAAAACTACCCGTGGCATTATTATTCAAGCTTCATCAGCAAAAAAAAAATAAAAAATCTTTCCACTGTGCTTTTAAACTCCATAAACCTTCACTAGAATCATTTGGATAATTTTAGTCCTGGAACTGCAAATATCTACTTAAAAAACAAACAAATTACACAGAGGAACAGAGCATTTTGAGCTTTGGAGATGTAGACAGACAAATTATATAATGCAAAACGTGTAAATGAAACAAAACGCAACTCCAGGTATATTTTTGACGACCGTACAGCATTAAAATAGTCAGTTTAGTGTAATATAAAGGACCTTTAACAATTGTCTCATAATGTTTCTGTCTCTAAATGTTTCTGCTTCTAAAAGTCGATGCTGGAAATCCCACATCTCCATTAGTACGTGGAGGCAGCTCTTCTTCACCGAACGTCAGACTGGAAAACAAACACTGTGGTCACGACACTCGCACTTCCTGGTCATATTCGTCTAGTTGGCAATTTCCCTCGAGGTCAAAGGTCAAAGTGCAAGGTCAAGTGAGGCCTGCCTGGATGTGTTTACACCAAATTGTGGGATATTTAACAGCGTCGGGCTCCTGTGAAATAACTTTGTGTTGTGTTAAAAGCTCCTCTCCTCGGGGCAAAGTAGGATTGGATCTCCAGGTTCATGGTGTTCCTAAGCAACAGTCCCCTTCCTCTGGTACAATATTGTTGATGAAACTACGCCCACGTCTCCCCAAAATGTCCGTCTTCCAAATACATACTTACACAATCAACCTATATGTTTAAAATACATGATTTCCTTCATTTTAATGGATTGTATAGTTAGTAAATGTGTGTAACCTCTGACAAATCTTATATTTAGTTCATTTTTAAGGGTCCTATATTATGCAAAATTGACTTTTCTGAGATTTAAGCCATGTTATAATGTTGTTACATCCTAAAAAACATACCTGGAGTTGTGTTTTGTTTCATTCATGCATGTTCCACTATTTGATGTCATGAAGAAGCACCAGTACCAATAGTTAACAGGTGCCTTTTGCCTTTTGTTTTGTGGAAATTGACAATTCCTGGGCTGAAACTACCTAAATGATCTTAAAAAAGGTGAATGGAGATGAAAACACCATGAAGCACTTCCTGTATTTCTACACAACATCACAGGGTGGAACAGAATATTTTCTTTTTAAGAGGAGAACTCTAAATGCAGTATTTGTATGCCTAAATATGCAGTATTTGTGTGTTAAACATGTGAGAATGAAACAAAATGCAACTATGAATGTGTTTTTGATCAGAAAACAATATTATATCGATAAAAAATAGTCTAATATGTTTACAAATCACAACCTCCAGCCACAAGGAAGAAGCTAGAGTCATATTATGTTAAACAAAAGAGAGTTTTAGCTGAGTTCAGAGACAGAATTGGAGGATAGGGACAATGCCTATTTTATTTTTCTGTTTTAATCCAATGACTCACTGTATGTGTGTATAAACAACCCATTACTCAGTATCTCCAAAATTATATCTGAGAAAATAATATGAGAAGGGATTTGATCAATTTGTCTCAACATGAGCAAAGGACCTGAGGCAGTTGGGATTAATTCATGAATTTGCTGCAGTTTCACACATCATTGGTGCATAATTCAGATAAAGTGCTTTGGCCCGGGGTTTGACCGGATGTGCACAGTGGAAAGACTCAAACTCTTTACTGAGAGAAAGTGAAATGACCTCCAGCTTATGTCCCTTTGAATCACTTAATTCAAAATTCAAACTTTTTGCATTCATATTTTAATCTGTCTTGACTTTTTTTGTTCCTGATCAAATGTTTATATTCGGTTTATTCCTGGATTAGTACAAACTATAGTTCTACTTCATTTCAGTGTTAACCCAGGCTTAATCCAGGTTTACACTTTTTGATTTCTACCATTAATTTGGATCTGGCAACCCAAAGTAATATCTTTCTTCTCTCTGATACTCGAATAATCATCTTGAGAATCAAAAAAACAAATGATAACAGACACAACCTGATTACAAAGTTACTATATTATTAGACTCTTTAAATAGATTAGATTATTTTATGGTATGCAAGATTTTGGGCCATCTTTAATTATTTGTTAAAATGCATTTACGGTTCCATTGGACAAGAATAGAAAATGATTTGGTCCTGATTTGTTTCAACTCCTTAGTTTATCTCTAATTTCTTCTCGCTTGATCTGAGATAAATGATCTTTTACACTTCATTCCATTTTTTTCCATTCACGCATAAAGCGAGAGGCGACAGCTGTTAGAATTTTGAGTGAAAAGAAAGTTATGAATCTAATTAAGTGCGACATATTTTCTGAAAAGGCACTTGCTTGAAGACTGATGGAATATAAATGGTCCTTACAAGTTTGCAGGCACAAATTGGAGAATTCTTGGGAAGTTTTGAGAAAAAAACTATTGAAAATGTACTGGGAGTATTTCTCACCGTGTAGTGGTATGTGTAAAGTCCTAGTGGGAGAAAACATTTGTCTGTCGTCACTTCTACTCAAGAAAGAGACGCTGCAGCCGTTTACACACTGGAGCTGTCTGCACACAACTAAACCCACTTTTCAAACTTTGTCAGCATGTCATTACAATCTTAGAAAGCGCCAGACTTTAGTTGGGACTTTGGTATGAGAATTGAAACTAAAAAGAACATTTACTTGTTCTGTAAACTCAGATAATACATTTATTTGGATGGGTGAGCCAATGTTGCTTTATTTCTTTCAGCTTATCAGTTTGAAACTTTTTTCCTTCAACTTCATATATATATAATGTACAGTCTATCCCATAGGTTTATACTAAGACTATTGTTTCATATAAGACAATTTATGCAGAAAAAATGTCACTTATTGCCCCCGCTCATCAAAAAAGCAGTTAATTCAGTTTTCTTACAATAATATAAAGGAGAATTTGTATCACCAATTTGTGCTCAGCTTCTTTTTAGACTACGGGGCCAAAATGGGATGGGAAACACTGTGGATTTTTGCATGTCATATAAAGATTTGTGTATTTTAGATTTGTATTTTCCACTAAAAGTACACTGTCCTATTCAAGGGCACGTCCTGTTCACTGGAAGTAACATAACATGACAGAAGTGTAAATGCCCCACGGACTATAGTGACTGTTCTAACACATGTAAATACCCCTTTTCTCACTGCAAACCCAACCATCGCTCTTGGGTTGTCTTTACTGAGGAAAATGAATGTCTGTCTCTCTTTTTAAAAAGTACAGTGTCACTTTTCTGGTATAGGAGTCCCCAACCTCATTTTCTCCATGGCCTGTAATGTTCCACAGTATAGCAAAAGGCAATGCATGTTTTTCAAATTATCTTTAACATAAAATCATCTTAAATGGAATAAATGTAAAACAGAGAAGTTAATGCCATACTGCGGAACATTGTGGAGATCTTGCACCTTTATTTTTTCTTATAAATATAGGATATGCTTGATTAATTTTGCATCTCGAAACATGACTAATGCATCTGAGTGCGAATTATTCCTGTAGATCGGCGATGGGGATGGGTCGGCACCACGTCAGCGGGTGCGAGGCATGTGCGTCATTCGTCACCGGTTGAGTTAAATGGAGGAGGAGGGTGGTCCGTGCTGTTATTGATGTGTTTTGAGTTCATGACAAAGCTCCTAAAGTGTGAGAGACATGTTTGGCCTGTCTCGGATTATGTTTGAGAGATAGAGTAAAGATAAGAGACGGTGTTCACGTACACCTGTTTGAGAACACTGGATTTTCAGGTTATATGGGGTATACTGTACAATGGGTAAACAGATATGGGCCAAAATGAAAAGGATATGTCAAGTAAATTCATTTTTGGAGATAAGACACTGAATTTATGTTCATATGCACCTGTCAAATGTATGAATATGAGTCTCTTTATAAGACCAAACATCAAGTAGTAACGATAATTTTAATTTTAGGCCTATACTGCCTTTTGCTTTAAGTAGGAATGTTACTTTTGAACCAATCATTCTGCTTTATTGTAATCAGATACATATTTGTTTGATTAGCCCGACAATAACCAAAGATATGCAGCCTAATGGTTTAAATTTACATCTATCTGTCTCTCTGTTGAGTTATAGTCTCGCTGTATCTGATAAGGAATCTGTTCATTAGGCCTAAACATAGATACTTTATTGTAAATTACTAATGAATAACATGTATTTTCTTATATACAGGCTATTCTAAGGCTTCTTTCATCTGATTTTATTCGTTTAGTCCTGCAGTTTTCCAAAAAATGTAACCTCCTGGTCTAATAAACCAAATCTAACTCTAGGGTTTACAATAATTCTCTCTGTAACTGCAAACAGACTACCTGATAACAAAGAGGTTTCGCTCTGAAGCCGGAGACACTGGTCCATGTGCGCGGGGCGGGTTTTGGTGACAGCGCTGGATTTACGCACGATGTAATCAAATTAGGGTTAGTCCGATGAGTCAATAAATCAATATACCTCCCAGTTTGATACACGTTTAAGGCTAACAGACCATTTCTCAAGATAAATGGATTTTTTTTTTTTCTTATATAGGCCGCATTTTATATGGATTTTAGACTTGCATTTTCTTTCTTAAAACAAAAACAACAACAATAACAACAAAACTAACTATCAAACTAAATAAATAAATAAATAAAAAGTCTTCCCAAGCCCCACCCCTCTCTCCACACACTCAGACGTGCGTTTTCTGACCCTCCACGTATATTCTGACCACGCGTAACTCTTTTGCACACCCCATAACCCACGTTTCAAGAGATTTAAATTAAAAACCTCCATCTGTTGAATCTTGTATATCTCTGAATGTTTGTCCAACGCTGTCCGGAGCAGTGTAAAAGTGCTTTCATTTTCCATGCGCGTCCTGTGAGTGCGCGCCCGTGTGTGCAGAGGGGGATCCGTCGGTGCGGTGCTCTTCTCCACAGCGCGGGGGAGCTGCTGAGGAGTCGTGCGGACATCTACTGCAGCGGCTGGCGGAGGAACGCGCTCAACCACCCGGGCACTGTCCCCAGACCCGCACCTCCCCATCTACAGCATCTCCTCTCCACAGAGCAGCAGCACCTGAGCAGCAGCAGCAGCAGCTACAGCAACAGTAACGCGGTGAGTTTGCCCACGCTTTTCACGTTTTAACATGGACTCTCCGTCATGGTGTCTACTCCTGTGCCATATTTTTCTCGCTTGAGGTAATGGTGCAGTGGATGTGTCAAGGCGGCTCGTATCCACTCGCACCGGGGCCGGTTGGTTACGCTTTTACGCACTATAGGGCCAGGTGCATACGCTATAACATCGCAATATGGCTACGTTTGTCGCGTTTTTATGGATTTTTTTTGGTGTTGTGCATCAAAAGCAACGCGCTGCAGCCAGCACAAGCGCATCTTGAAACGCGACTTGAAAGAAAAGGGGGAAAGGGAGAAGGAGAAAGACGGAAAGACAGACGCGCGCAGTGTTTATCTGTTGTATGGAGATATTCAGATGGTGCTGCAGCGGGTTGCTTTATTGTCGTGAGTACCGGCCGGTGCAGTCAGGCCCCAGGCGCTTAGCGGATTATTTGATGTCTACCAGAGATGCTCCAGCTGTAGGACTTTGCCTCAGTATCATCTGTAGAGAATTAAGCAGAGGAAATACCCTAAACACGCTTATGTGCTGTTTAATTGAGTAATTGAGTATCCCAGCCTAGTGAGCAGCACAGTCAGGTGTCTCTTGTACAAACATGGCACCACCAGCCTCCTTTGCTTTATTATTGATCAGCAAATTTCATTCAGCCCTGCACTGAGCCTTCATTGCATAAGCCAATTTCATTATACAGAAGATTTAAGTGGATTTGTGGTTTTCTCACTGCTGACAATTCACTGAGCAATTTTGCATGTTTGTTTGAGTGAGAGATTAGCCTATTTGAAAAATCATGGGTCATTTTGTGTTTTGGTCAAGCTGTCAAAATTGTATGCTCCATAAAAAAGGCTTAATAAATGTTGTGTAGCTTCACAAACTGACTCTTAAAGGTGATTTTAAAATAATACTTGAAATGTAGCACGTAAGAACAATGACATTAGTTGTTGTCAGACTTTAATTCACACCATTTACCCTGCAAAACAGAAAGAGACCAGTGTAAATGTGTGAAGTGATATTACTAATGCTGACATCCACTGTTTATTTAGACTCTGTCTGCTTCAGTCTGGCATGTGTTACTCTAGAATACAACTCAGTTTCAAACAGGAGCACTAATGATAATTCTTCTTTTAGCCTTATTCATAGTGTTTTTGCTTTAAAAATAGACCTAAACTAACTATCTAACTGAGTATTTTCGATATTGGACATTTGTTACATGCATCTTGTGGGCGTATAGCTCTCAGTAGTTTGTCTAGTGTCTGTATAAGTGTGTAAGTGTATGACTGGCTTATAGTTTATAGATTTTCCAATATGATTTCCAGTTATATTTTACTACAAACTCTAATTGGCAATGCTTTAATGACCCATAAACCTACAAACGAATCTAAACATAGGAGCCAGAGTGTTTTTGGTTTTTTTTAATCTTCTAAGTCTAGCAGTAGTTATTGTTCTAATTCTTGTTGTTAATGTGATGTACTTTCTAGATATCCCTCATTTTTAAGTATTTTCATTTAAACTGGGCCCTATTTTCTGACAGAACCACACACTTCAGCATTTTTCGACCTCAGCTGTAGAACTATGATGATTGATAGGACTCCCTTTGTATTTTTGTTCCTACACCTTTCCCATTTTAGCCACGATATGACAGGTAGCTCTTGGTGTCACCGTGAGCACATCAGCCTCCCTACACCCGACCGTATCCCGGGGAGACGTCAGGAGACATGATTTCAGCCTGTCCTCAGTCTGTCACAGCACACACCACACACACACACACACACACACTCAGACACACACAGACACGCACACACACACACACACACACACACACACACACTGTCAATGTCATCTTTTACTGCTGCTGCATTTAAGCATGGGTCATTAGATCCACTCAGGTGATGGGGGGTTATGGTTGGTTAGGGTCTCTCTCTGTCTGCCACATATCCCATTAAACCATGACACACTTTGACACCAGAAAAATACCAAACAGCCAATTTTATCTCATTATAAACCAGGGCATTCAAAACATGTTTACAAAGGTCTAGACTACAGGGGACTTTCTATTAGATAACTGCAGTCTTAAGATCATTTTGCCCGTTCAAATGAACATTTCTGTTTGTGTAATTATGGACCTAGAGAACTCTGCCTGCACTAGTTAATAGAGATAATATTAGCAGGACTGTCTGCTATGAAAAGCAGGATTGGCTACCTTGAAAATCATAGATATTATAAAAGTTGCAATGCAAGATTTGAAGCTCAGAATTCCTCAGGGCTTATTAGACCTGAATCACATCTAAATTAAGGCTGCTTAAGGTTGTTGAAGAAAATAAGATTAGAAAACATTTATTCTTTATTATATTATTATCATGTTTTTTGTTTTTTCATTTACACATGTTGGAGTAATTCATCATTTTAGTCTACATTTCCAGAGCTCAAAATGCTCTGCTCTGCACCATGTGATGTGATGTAGTTTACATGGAACAGCTCCTTTTACCTTTTGTTCAAAGCCTCATCCAGGGCTGAAATTAACCAGATGATGCTCCTGAAAGTGAATGGTGTTTAAAAACATATCATGATATGACATCACAGGGTGAAACAGCAGTGTTTTCCCTTTGAGAGAAGAACTCAGTTTACATATGCAGGGTTTGTCTTTAACATAAGTGAATAAAACAAAACACATTTCCATTTATGTTCTTGATAACAATATTATAACACAGATCAAAAACTGTAAGATTCTGCCATTGAAAACACACATCTTTCATTATTCAGATAATATTCTTATAATATTGAGTTATGATAAGTATATTAACAGTTTATATTTTGTTCAGCCTTAATCTTCACTCTTTTTTGTCAAATTAGTTTCACATTTTATTATTAAATATTATGATAATCCCCTTAAGCCTTGAATTGCTTCGGGCATAAAACCGATAATGATTTCAGTTCCTCCCTGGAAAGATATTTCCAGGAGCTCTTGGTAATGAAGTTATAATGGTTGCAGTCTGGCTTTTTGTCCCCACAGATTTCCAAAACTCTGGCTCAAAACTACACCTCTATGGCCAAATGAATACAATTATCATCACAGGCTGTTTGGGTTAATAGCTGTCCTCATGTGATTGGTTTGGGGGTTGAAAGTGGGAGGGGCTTTAATACATGATGTAAACATGCAAGTTTTCCAGCTGGGCATGTTGTGATGACTGTTTTTATTAACAAGAGCAATTTAGATTAAGACTGATGATATGCACCAGGGGATTTGTAGTTTTTTATAAATTTTTTCCCCATTGCTTGAGGCTTTCAGGTAGTTTATGTAGTAAATAAGGACCAAAAGACCTTTAATTATATTTCAAATCTGTCTCTGAAGCTATTAAAACATTTTCCTCATGGTGAATCTTTTCTTTTCTTTAAAATGCTTTTCACCGTGGAGATATTATTGCTTTGTCTGGAACGATATAGTATGATTTTAAACCTTTCTCAACCTCACTCATAGTCAGAATGTATTTTTTAGCTATATAACCACCTGTAATTTAATAAATATAAGGTCTGTGTAATGCCTACTGTGGAATATTCAAGATAGATCAATCACAAATCCATGGACACAAACAAAAAAATGGGAAATTTACTCAGTGGAACCGAAACGGGTCTCGAAGTGGGCGGATCTGTAGAGCTCCATTGGGAAAATAATGTTAGCCTGCCATGTAGTCTCACACAATGCCACTAGATTTCACAGCTGTCTCTGTCTGGAGCTTTTCCTCATTCTTTTGGAAATGATTTTGTTTGAAGGCGTTTGAATAGGTCTTAATTTTGCAGATTTAGAACAAAAAGGGCTCCGTGAAATAATTGGTGAATTTGGATTTGAATAGATCGTTTTGGCAGGACTGGGAAACAACTGGAAAATAGAGAATCATCAACCAGTCAGGCATAACATTATGACCATGTCCGCGACAGAAAGCCCGACAATTACTACACTGCAATTAAGTGTGTTTTCTGAATTTAAAACTGAGAAAAATTATATAAAAGTATGAATGCGCCAATACAGATACTGGTATTTAATATTGACTGGCTGGTTTCTTGATATCTGTTCCACTGCTATCCTTAAATTTGATGTAATAAGACCATTTACAGGCTGATTTTGGCCTTGAACGTCTCATAATCTTCAAACTTTTATTCATTTTAAGCTGTTAAGTAGTTATTTGAAGGTTAAACAACATTTTCTTGGGAAAATTGTATCTCTTGTGTTAAAATTGAACTGTGTTTTAAGGAAATAAATGCCATTTTCAGTCCCTAAACTGTATCTATCAACATTGGATATCAGCAGATAGTTAAAGTCAAAGTCAAATACTGAAAATACTGTGCTCAAATCGCTGTAGTAATATTGGATTCTGTATAATGCTGCTCTATACTCAAAGTCCGTCCATTCCCTCTGTTGGTCAGCCTCTGTCATGCTCTTGAGTGAGTGACAGAAACATTAAACCAGTGAAGTGTGAACTCCCAGAAGAAACTCATAGTCGTAGTTAACGCTTAGAGACTCTATAAAGCCACTTTGCATAAATTGCACTCAAATGAAAATGGTCTTATTATCTAACCTTTAGAAAATTGAAATGTACAGATTTTCTTACAGTGCTCACAAAATTTGAGCGTGCTTATTTCCTTGATATCTACTGATTACCAAAAAACTGGAAGTATCCTTAAACTCAGCAATAGTGAAGATGTTCTGACCCACTTCCCCAGCTATTAAAATGTACATCAAATTTACTCCAATCTTCTAACACTTTTGTTCATTTTCAAACACGTCATTAACCCCCAAAATGACCAAATTATCGGTTGCTTCCTGTTAGGATTGTCAAAAATATTCTATACCCAGATACTACATTAAAACTAGATACACATTTGTGCAAGTATCACCACTGAAAGAAAATAAACACTAAAGCATTTTAATTAAAGACAATACTTCATTTAAGGTGTACAACTTTTCTGGGGGAGGGTCTGCTACCTGCTTGTCTCCATGGAGATTATATTGCTTTGCCTGGAATGTTCCATGGTATGACATTAAACATATCCATTTAACACTTAATCGTCACTGTTTTTTCTATTGCTCAAAAATACAATAAATAAATAAAGCAAATGACACTTCCATGGAAATAAGCAGGTGGAAATGTTACACAGTGCAATTATTTTGTATTCTCATAGTATAGAAATTTTGTTTAATTTTACTATAAAACACTGTTTATTCTTTATCTCCCACATTACTGTAACTGCACAGCTATAGAGAGAACTCAATTGACTCTCATTTCAAAGTGAGCTGGTGATAATAATATTCATGAGTATTTTTTGCATGCTGTAGGATCTTGTGGGCTCAGGTGGGGAACAGATGGGAGTGGGTGAGAGAGCGGAGCTGCCAGACTGGTAGTAACTGTGACGTGCCCAGTCTGCATTGGTATAACTGGGGGATTTTACATGGAGCCATATGTCAGGATATGATTTGTCATGCTATTTTGTTTTTGGCAGGTTACTTGTGCTTTTATGGGCCCAAACAAGATCACAACCTAACATCTTTGTAGATCCACCATTGTACCGCTGCACCCTGAACTAGGAAATCCCCAGATCCTACTAAAAATCTTCCTTCGTTGCCATTTAGCAATTCAAAACAAAATATGCTATCTATGGAAGATAATTTGTTTCACCAGATTTTGAATTTTAAACCCTGTTGAATTTCTCACTTTGAATTTTTGTAACTCTGAAAAAACACGTTTGAATTATTTTTTACTGAATTTTCATTGCTGAAACATTTAAGTGCACATTTTCGAGTCCTCAAATTCAGCAGTCAAAATTCAGAGTGTAAAAGTCGCTGTAAAAAATTTGCAGGAATGATCCAAGATGCCAAGGCAGAAGCAATCGATCCAAAATGAGCCGATCTAATTTAGTAACAAACAGGAAATGGTGCAGTGAAGCGATCTGATTGGTCAGAATTAGCCTCATCCAAACCTCAAACCCCGCCCACAGATGAGAACGGCCAATAGGAAACAGCCTCTGTCCTCCTCACTCACT
>KN491619.1:0-12686 GCA_000787155.1 Scartelaos histophorus | reverse complement strand
CCCACCCTCTGACTGGCATCTACACGGCAGGAGCAACACCCGCCCAATTAAACCAGCGCAGCCAAGAAGAGGGAGGGGACCAGTGGTTTGGGCAAAGCATGAGGTCGAATGGAGACTAGTAGTAGTAGTAGTAGTAGTAGTAGTACATGAGACCAGATTTTGCACCTTAACCTAATTTATCCGGAGTTGTGTTTTGTTTCATCATTTGAGTTGTGCCTGTGTCCTTTTCCAAAGACTTCAAAACGCTCTGTTCTACCAGATGATGTCATGAGGTGGACCCGATCCACTCTAAGAATCTATCGTCATCTATCTTTTCCAACCAATCTTAAGCCCTACTCGCACGGGATTAGTATTATCTGTGGACCTTTGGTGATTTGTGATAACAGCGGAGGATGCCTGAGATCTTAATCCCGTACAAATGCGCCATGTTTGTAATTTATAAAGTAAAAATTCTGACACAAATTACCTACTATATTTTGCCAAACCCAGACGTCTGCTGATAATACTAGTCCCGTGTGAATCAGCATCTCAGTGTTTATTCTTGTAATTGCGCCTTTTCTATCTCTTTCTTTTCATTCTGCGTTCATTTCTGTTTAAATCTCTGTTTCAGTGTCAGTAAATTAGAGTCATTTACAGACTTTGCTTATGCCGTGCGAATGCGCCACAAGTAACACATAGGTGGAGCGGTAATTTGCAGATTACCAGATGTCCCCAGGTTGTATTTATCCCATGCAAATATGTCTAAACAGTGTAATATTTCATTTATCAGTGTTCATCTGGACCATAGAGCTAACCTGCTAGCCTCTGCGTTGTAAATGTGTTAAAATGTTGATATTAACCAGCTCTACATGATCCTGCTATTTTTATTTCACTATTTTGTCCATTAATCAGTTCCTATTCCTAATACGGAACTTGACTACGAATTCGCTTCTATAACTGCCAGCCTCGATGAGCTTCATTTGACTGGAGCGTCACACTCCCTTAGTCCACTTCTTTGTACAAAAGCACTTAAAATGTGTATTATATGGACACCGAATATTTACTGATATATGTTTGGTTATTTATTAATACATGATCAGAAAAATTGTCTGATCATCTGTTGCATTAAATTTGCACTGTGTAACTTTTCTGGTGGAGGGTCAGCCATCTGCTTGTTTCCATGGTGATATTATTGCTTTGCCTGGAATGAGATGATACTGTATATACTCCACATTCTGTATATGTTTGCACTTCTGATGCTAAACCACATTTCATTATATTATGTGTAATGACAATACAGCTGAATCTAATCTAATCTAAGGTAATGTTCACACAGTATAGCATTAAACAAACGATATATATTTATTTCCTTTTATTTCTGGTGGTTTCATATCTCAAAACTACAGCAAAAACATGTATTATTAGTGTGAGCAGGCTCGCTTCTCCACAGATCTTTCCCTGGTCATGTAGCCTGCTTATCTCCATGGAGACAGTTAAATTAAATGCCATACTGTAAAGCATTCCAGGACACAATAATAACTATATATTTAGGTGGAGTCAAACAGGTGGCAGAACCTCAACCAAAAAAGTTACGCAATGAACCTGAGCCCACTCCAAAACGACAAACTACTGCAATAAGATCTTTTTATTTACTTTCCACTATGTCATTTTTTGGTTGGGGGTTCGTCACTTGCTTGTTTCAATGGATACGTCATTGCTCTGCCTGGAATATTCCACAGTGTGACATTAAACAGCTCTACTTTACGTTTATTCAATTACAAGTGGATTTATAGCTCAAAAATACGTAGACGTTCTGACTGTGAGTGGGGTCGCCTCTCCACAGATCTGACCTGTAACTTGGTCTGGTTTGGTCTCCATGAAGACAAAATGGTTTAATACCACACTGAGACAAAGCAAAGCAAACATCTCCATGGAGACAAGCTGTAGACCCAACCTCACTCCAAAACAGCCAACTATTGCAACAAAATCTCTTTATTTACTCAGCACTCGAACCTCACAACACCATTATGTGCCCAGATGATTTCAAAATGACAAAAAGCTAAGCCCTCCCTTTGGCGCTCTGTACATTTGTAACACAATACCCGGGCTCAGAACATCTCGATCTTCTCCTCAGGCCAAAGCGGAGATATTGGAAACTTCTCACCTTGTCTTCACCGCGTACAGACACCACAAAAGCCAGTCCGCAGACCGCCCCGTTCTTTCAGGACAAAGCCGCTCGTGTTACCCCTTGGACGCATCCTCAGAGCTTTCAGGTAGGTCCGTGGTATGTGGGGAATAATGTAGGATTTGAGGGCGAGCAGGAGTCTACCTCGGGGCGAGATGGTACGTTTGATTGACAGATTTTTTTCTTTGGGAAGAGAGAAGAGTAATAAGAGATAGGAAGATGAAGATTTAACGTACCTGCTTATTAAAGGTGATTTACTTGACTTTTACTGCCTTTTTAAAATGAATTTGTTCTGGTTTTCATGTTTTTAAAGTTAGCAGTGGTTCAAAGTTGTGTCTCACTTACTTTAAGTGTTCTAAGCATTGTAATTATTCACAACAATGAGTTTAAAAGTGCAGTAATAATAGTTACAGTATTACTGTTTAGTATTATTACTGTTACAGTAGTTACAGTAATAATAATTTCGTTTTTTTGCCTTTCTGGACATGAGATTCTTGCCAAACAGCTTCCATCTGCAGGGCCTGATTTATAGGAATAAATTATACATTAAAATTATATCAATCCATATTACAGCTGGGCAGGGCAGTTGGTGCTTAAGCCTCAAAGTAAGGCTTTCTGTGTTGAGTTTGCATGTTCTTCCTATGTGTGCTCTGATTTAGGCTCCCCTTTATGACTCCTCAGAAAAGTAGATTCCTGATGTATCCTTTCCGGTAAGTAAAGTATTCTGATCTTTTTTCCTCATAAGAAGCGTAGACTATACTTATAAATGGGCATAGCTAACCCACCAACCACCACGTTCCCAATAGAATTGAGTACAGGCATGATTCAGATGCACTGACTATGGTTCCAGTTTAATTTGTATTGAAAAACTGCCGGCCCTCTGTCTGGAACTGCTGTTAGCCTCCTTGTTTTGTTCTTAAAATGTTAATATTAACCTGTTCTACATCATCCTGGTGTTTTTGGCCATACCGGCCTGGCAAAGCCTGTTCTCGTCAGCTCTCAGAAGCTAAGCAGGGCCGGGCCTGGTTAGTACTTGGATGGGAGACCACTGGGAATTCCAGGTGCCACAGTGGGGCGCCAGTGGTAAAAAACTGTCGTTGTGTCCTTAGGCAAGGCACTTCTCCTACTGCCTAGTATCTGTCGTTGTGTCCTTAGGCAAGGCACTTCTCCTACATTGCCTAGTATGGAAGTGGTGTGTGCGTGAATTATGGTGGTGGTCGGAGGGGTCGATGGCGCAGATTGGCAGCCCAGGGCAGCTGTGGCTGTAATAGCAGCTTATCACTACTGAGTGTGGAGTGAATGAAGAATGAACTGTAAAGCGCTTTGGGTGTCTTGAAAAGCGCTATAAAAATGCAAGAAATTATTATTATTATTATTTTATTTCACTATTTTGTCAAGATGAGATTACAAAAAAAGCTTGGCCAGAATTTAAGATATAAGAGTCAGTGACATGATGAACAAACGACTAAAACATGGAGAAAGATCCAAGGATAAACGACTAGAACATGGAGAAACATCTGTGGAGAACAGTCTGGACACACAAGTACTACAGGTCTGATTTAAGTAACAGTGATGTGTGTCCAATTGCAGTTTCTTCAGTTAAAAATGTTTAAATTTCATAATAATTCCCCACATACCTGTAATGCCTCTGACCTCCATGGAACCAAATCATTTTTTGTCAGAAATCATTAGTTATTCTGAATGTTTTTGTACTTTAAACTTCTTTAAAATTACACTAAATTTTATATTTTAAATTTTTTTCCTTAATTTTTCATCTTTCATCATCTTTTTTGTCATATTTTCTGAAGTGTTTTTAGTCCCACATGAAACTTCATCTTTCTTGAATAGACATTTCCCCGTAATATTCAACAAATATTGTCCGAGCGTGTCAATTTTTTCATGTTTTCAAATCTCAATCTCATGTTCATATGACTCAGAACTTAGATTAACATCCCAACCATGTTTTAGAAAATAAAGTTATTTTCGGTTGCACCACATAACATTTTTTATTTCCAATTCATGTACATAAAAAACACAAAAAATGCTTAATATAAATGTCAAACATAGATTTATGCACCTGACATTGTAAATATTTGAAAAAGTTCATTAAAAACTCAATTTGAAAATAATTATAATTGTTTTTGGGTCAATGATGTATATCTATCACATTGTAAATATTTGAAAAAGTTAATTAAAAACTCAATTTAAAAATTTGAAAATAATTATACATCATTGACCAAAAAAAATTATATCTATTTGAAAAAGTAGTGAAATTGCCTGTCAGATCAAATAAATTTGCAGCGAACCTTAATAACAGGCAGATAAAGTGCCTTTTTTCACCAAATGTCACTCCTGGTACCGTTAACAACAGGTTTGATTGACAGCGTTGCTAAGGGACCACACCCTGCCAGACCAGAGCTGTGGGCGGGCAAGAGCGATACCTTGAATAACATGCCAGCCTCACTGAGCTTCATTTGACTGGAGCCGAACACTACACGCGATCACGTCTTTATACAGTTTATGGTCAGTAACCAAATCTCTCATTGACTCATTCATCCCAAGTAATGATTGTTTATTACAGAATTTTAGTTTTGTTATTGCTCCATTTATTTTTTCCTGACACACTTTTAAAACACACATACCTTCTTCCTGCTTTATTTTTCAGACTGTAGAACCAGACCCGCTCCTCTTCTTCTGGGAGCTGGCCCACATCCAGAAGCGCTCTCGTCTCCGCAGCTGTCCGACCGCACTTAAACGCACCATATGTTCCGCTAGCACCATTGTTTCATCGAGCTACCACGGGCCACTTACCGTCACCAGCAAGAAAGAAGTTTTGGCAAAAAAAAAGAGAAAAAAAAATGGCGTTGAGAGGATAGATATTTTCAAGTTCTCGGACCATCACGAATCCTGGCAGAGCGGTGGGTTTGTGAGTTGCGTACCATCTGGGCGTGAGTCTAATTAGGGTAATAGCCACAAATATTAGCCTGACAGTTTGCGCAGACAAGCTGTTAGGTGCCAGTGTGTGAAGACTTGTGTGTTTGATGTGTGCGAGTTAGCGTTAGCAACAATGGGGCTAAACGCTGGTGAATAGCGGCTAATGGGAGCGCGTGGTCTGGCACTTGTACGCTAGCCTGGGTGTAAAGTGTGTACGACAGGTTTTTGAACATTCTCTCATTTTGACTTGATTTGTTGCTGATAATACCTGTTGTAAATATAAATGATCGTTTTACACCAATCAAGAAACAATTTGTAACGAAGAGATTAAAAAAAAAGTTGAAAATTACAGGAAACAGAGAGTTCTCAAACATCTAACTTACAAATTAAGTTTTTTTTTCTCACTTTCTGATTGCATTTATTTATTTATTTTGGCAGATAATAATTCATATAGTAACAGTTATGGAATTTCCTTACAATTTTCAACCAGGAAGTAAAATTTTTAATCTTTAATAATTGTTTTTTTAAATACCCCATGTTTTCTGCAATAAAATCTCCGAGTATCTGTAGAGTTTAGGATGATATTTAAGTAGTACTAAGCTTGAATGATTTGTTTATTAGGAATCAGGTCACTGTTCATGCATCGATTTAAACCGTTTAACTGTTTTCTAAAACCGTGTTAGACTATCGTTCCTTCATTAAGGTTGTTGCGTCAAAGGAAAAATTCAGGATTTCTTTTTAGGCCAGTGAGTTTTTAAGCCCAGAAACCATCACCAGACTCGTTATTTTTGGCTTTTACAGTATCATCCCTATTTACAGTAGTGAAATCATGACAACAGAAACAGAGCAAGAACAAAAAATAAATGCCTGTAAAAGGCGTGGGAAGAAAATGTATTTAATCCCATTTTATTTAATCCCATCCCCCTCTTCTAATTTAAAACAATTAGCTTTCTTTTGCATTCTTTAGACATAAAGCATGAGACTGTATGAACTATTTACAAGTGAATAAGAACATAATTTTTTCATATTGTTCATTCCCGTTGACAAAAATGTGGAAAAAAATGAAGGATGATTTAGGGAATTAAAGCCACAGCAATGCATAAGATGTTTAATTTAAGGCTAATTAAGATATGGTCAGTGCTAAGTGGTACCAACATATTTATTTGAGTTTACCTGTCTGTCCCTCTTCTTCTTCACTGCTGCCTTTGTCGAGATCCAGCAGAAAGATTGCGTGTTCACCACCTTCAGTGCACTGTAGACCCTGTAGAGTCCATTTGCAGCATCCCTAGAACATCTCCTTAGGAAAAGTTCAGGGTTTATGTGCAGTCTCAGACAACTCCTTGCAAAGTGGAGGAGCAGCGACTCTACTCCGAGCTTATCACATGTGACTAAGTGAGTTAAGTTTGCGGAAATGAAAACTCACGACCATCACATTTGGTTTGTCAAATTTGGTGTTCAAGTCAAATCATCAGGGGTGTAACGATATCCAAGTGGGTACAATTTTTATTGCGATATAATGTGGAGGCTCAGGATATTATGACATTCTACATTATAACTAGAGTGACATTTTAAATAGCTTTGGTCATTTGGTAAATTTCTTGTCATATTCAGATCAGTGACATTTTGAACATCTTGAAAGGTCTTCGCAAAATTCAAGTAACAACTAAATGAACGAAATCTCCTGCTACGATATTTTCTCCATCACACGCTGCAATATTTATTTCGATATTCTGTCAAGGCTTATAAAATTGTGAACACGCAACTTTTCCTTTTAAAAGTCATATTCAGACCAAATAATACAAAAATCAGATTTAAAAGTGCAGTTATTTCTTGACTTAGTCTGAACAAGGATCATGGTCTATGTAGTTCCCTCTGTTTTGTTTGTTTTTAGCAATTACTGCAGCACAACAATGAATTAAAGCAAAGAGACGTGGGATTCGATATATTGTGATGGGCCACGATATTATTGTGAGACTTGTGATGATACGATATCACAATATTTTGGTTATTGTTACACCTCTACAAAATATCTAGTTTTTCTTTTCAGCTTTTTTCGACTAACTGTTGATGACTATTTACCACCAGTACTATCCCACTAAACGTAATAATAAAGTAATAATTACAAAGACTATTCAAGCGTACTGAAGTCCAACATCACATCACACTGAATTCTACTAGTCCAATCATTAAAACACTGGCCCTAACACTTTTGCTCCTTGTATAATTAGGTAAACAAAACCTTATCTGTGTGTTCATAATTTTTCGATAATATTCCATGCGTGTTAGTGGGGTCACATCTTTGCAAATTATATATTTTCAAAACAATAAAACCTTTTGCCCACAATTACCCTCTTCACCTGCTCCACCACGTTCCATCAAAAACAACATCTCATCATCTCCAAACATCTCCTCCACAGACACACACATCTCCTCCATTTCGGGACTATTTTCTTGGGGGCTGTTTTGAAACCCCAAATTTGACATTAACAAATCGAAGCTAATTCGCGCCATCTCAGAACGCGTCACGATCATCGCAAAGGTTAATGTTTGTGCTAATTTATGAAGCTGTCAGCGCGAGGACGGGGGGGGGGCTGCGTTTGACAGGGGTTGACAGGGAAGATTACTCCTGTCAGATCGCGGAGTCAGGCAGTCGGGCGAGCACCCTAGGGCGACGGGGGGAGGGCCCGAACGCTGGAACGTGGGGAATGATGAAGATTCTGGAAAATAAAGAGACGGAATTAAGTCAATGGAGCAGTGAAGATTAAAAGTGTTGCGTGATGTTTTTTTCACACCAACCGACATTTGAAACCCCCGAGTCTCTGGAATATTCCGCTGTATAGATTAAACCAAGCAGAATACAAAACTACGCTACATTATGGGTCAGATCTGTGAAGAATTGCCTCTGTTCACATAAAGAATTATTGTGTTTTTGAGAATAAAAATCACCGCAATGGATAAAAGCTAGATGGATATGTTTAATGTCATACCACGGAACATTCCAGGGCCAGCGATAACATCTCCATGGAGACAAGTACATAGCAGACCACCAGAAAAGTTGTTCAATGCACCTTTAAACCTTTTTCTTGAAGGGTTTGTACACTATAAACACAGAAATCGGATCATTTTGCAGGGTAAATTACAGGTTACAAAATGTATTATAACTGAGATGAGTTGATGACAGAAAACGCAGATGAGCGTGTGAGAATATCTGACATTTGCAGATTGTTTGTGGAGCTCTTCATTAAAGCCCCAGTACGTAACGTTTTAGCCAAAATGTAGACAAAAATAACAGCTTGTTTTGTCATTTTGGTCATGTCCTTTGCACTGGAAAACTTGCATTCTTAATAGGAGTGGGCTTGCATCTCCACAAACTTGTCTCTGAACTTGAATCTGTTCAAACTTCTGATGTCATGTGGCGATACAGGAAGTGCTCCACTGTGTTTTTAAACTCACACGCAGGATGACCCTTCACTAGGACGATTTAGGCCCTGGAATACCCAATCTTTACGGAACAAAACATAAAAAAAGTATCAGCTAAACTACTGCTTCATGACATAAGATGAAATGGAGCACTTTAAGCTTTGGAGTTTTAGACAGACTAATAATAAAAGGGACATTCTAACACATTGTTTCCCAAAGAGTGGATTTTTTGGGTCGCCTTGTCACGATCTGCAGGTCTCCAGACAGGCCCACTTATCTCATTAGGAATGTTGAAATGTTTAGACGTGTTTTGTATAATTTCTAATCTTTTTGTAATTATTTTATTTACTTTTTTTCCAATATGTTGAAAAGAAAAATACATTTAAATGTCCAATTTAATGTCCAAATAGGCGACTTCTGGATCCCTTTTACTGCAGGTTCAGTTACTGTTTTTCATAGTTTAAAACTAATACTGTTGTTCAGAGGGACATGATCACTCAGTCAACAATAAAATATACTTATTAATGTTCAAAAATTGTTTTATTTTGTGACAAATAATGTCAATTCACTTGGTTCGTGAAGTTTGTGACTTTAAAATATGGGTCCCCAGAAAAAAAGTTTGGGAAACACTGTTTGGTCATAACTAAAAGCTCACAAAAGAGACAATTTGACATAATATAGGACCGTTTAAATTAAATTAACTGCACAGCCCAATAATAACACAATTATAAATGTGCATGTTTCTATTTCAAAACTCAAACTTGTTCAGGATTTTCAGTATCAGACAGTGACGAGCCAAAGTTGCCTAAAGCCGTCAAACAGATAAAACTCCTCATGTTTAATCTGCATACTGTCTCCCACTCAGCCTTCACTCTCCACGCTTCACATTTCAGACTTTGTACCGGAGACGGGGGAGCGTGGGCGGGACTGAAGGGCCAGGCTTTGACACCCTGTTTACCCCAGGTTCTGTCACCGTTCCGGGACAGCCATTGTCACGTCCCTGCCTCCGTCTGGACTCGTTCCCAGAACCCCCGGCTCTGTGACACGTCGCCGTCTTTACGTCCCACAAAGTTGTCAAAGACGGAGAAGTTTTACGGCGATTCTTGGCTGGGGTTTTGTCCGTGGGTTTAAGAAATATGGCGTTGTTCCATTAAAAAGTCAAAGGATCGTGTTGAGAAGTTTGCTCATCCTAAATACATCAATCAAGACTAAAACTCATTTTGTACCCGTTTTTTTCCACGTATTTGAGTGAAATGTGTCTTGTCTAATAACACATATTATTGTCTAAGAATCAAGAAGTGTGGAGTGAGCATTATAGCTGTTGTTAGCTTTACCGTGATGGCAAAATGGTGTCAGAATGTGGTAAAAGTCCTTATAAACTCGCCACTGTCAATAATTTAGATGTTCAGAATGCATAAGGTAAGTTAGGAATAACATTGCAAACTGTTAAATGAATACATTTTGTTTTTGATGTTTTTAAGACAGTAAAAATGAGATACAGCACCTTGAAAGTATTTAGACTTGGACTTAAGATAGCTTTTAGATACAATACAGACCACACTGACCCATAGCAATCTGTTGAAAATGGTAAATTAGTAAACTGGCACGTAATATTTTATTTGTCTACTTTGCAATTTTGCTGCAAATTTCGCTGATCTGGCCAAGATTTTAAACTTATATCAGGTTATTCATTTTGTTTTCACTTTTATTATCTACTTACTAGTTGAGGCTGCTTATTTTAAACTTATATCAGGTTATTCATTTTGTTTTCACTTTTATTATCTACTTACTAGTTCTGAGGCTGCTTCATTCTAGTCTAGATGAAGTTTATTTTAAGAGAACTTGTCCACTAAAATGATCTTGCTGCATGGACAGATCATTTCACTTCTGTTAAGTCATTTTCTGATAGATTTTCTGTTTAATATCTTCATTTTCAAACTTGTTTGTGTTTAAAGTGTGTGGTTTTCATTAAATAATTGGTCTTTTTCCACAATTTTTCAGCTTTGTTTTATTTATTTATTTATGCTTTAGAATTTGTTCCATGTATTTTAAATGAATGTCTGTTCATTTTACAAGATTTTAATTGCTCCGTCCATTCCACAGATCAGACCCTCGTCACTCTTCTCCGCTGAAGAAAAATCAATGCTAAAGACTCATTTCTGTGCTCTGGCAAGTGTGTACATTATGTTTTTGTGAGTTTGAGAGAAGAACTCAGCCTAAATCTGCAGGGTTTATGTGTTAAACCTGTGTGAATGAAACAAAACACAACTCCAGGTCTGTTTGTGATGAATAAGCAACATTATAACAGATTGGAAATTACTGTAATATTGGCCCTTTTAAAAAGACTAGTTTATCAGGGAGAATTTGATCTAGATTACATTAAAATTCCAATATTTGCACAACCCAGACAGTAAATTTGGGGTCTGTATTGTAAAAAGTCCCTTCATAAACCCATGTATGTAGCTCCCTGTAGCCTCTCTGTGCCTCCTGTCCTTGTGCTTTTGTGCAGTGGCTGTGCTGTCAGCTCAGAGTGTGACAGGGCCCAGGCTAATGGGCTCCTCCCTGACACATGCTCCACTCGACAAACAAGCTCCATGTGCACGCACGTCACATACAGCAAATTATTCATATACACAAGGAGAAACTACATTCAAATTCTGCAGCAGATATTTGGAATAATACAGAATGAATCAATGTTGTGGGATGTGATTGAAACGTGTTATGACTCCATTTACTGCTCAGTCTGTCTTCCTACTGTGCTGGTTCAGTCCTGATTTAGATCCACGTTCCAACCCTAACCCATGGTCATGAGGTGAAGGGACAAGATGGTGATACACACAGTCAGAATGATTCCAAATGAGGTGCTGCTCCTCCACATGGAGAGGAGGGCGTCTGTTCTGGATGCCTCCTGGACACCTCCCTGGAGAGATGTTCCATAAGGAGGAGGTCCCGGGGAAGACCCAGGAGACACTGGGGGGACTACCTCTGTGGGAACACTTCGGGATCCCACCTGAAGAGCTAGAGGAAGGGTCTGGGGTGAGTGAAGTCTGGGCGTCCCTGCACACACTGCTGCCTCCATGACCCAAAACTGGATAAAGTGGAAAAAAAAAGAATGGATTAGACAGACAATATGTTTAGCAAAAATAAAGTGTTTAAACTGATGATCATTACATATTCAAACAGATTTAGCTGTCCCTCTGTTTGATGGTCAGTCTTTTCTGCACAGTGTGTGATCAGACAGGAGTATCCTCCAGGGGTCCCGTCGCCGCACACAGCCCCCTCCGGAGAGCCTGTCCTGGGACAGGTGCTGCAGATGGAGCAGGTGCGCTGGAGCTTTGTCTTCTCATGTGTTTCACAATCTGGAAACAGGAGAAAGGGACGACGGCTACTGTGGCACGCTCATCATTAACAAGAGAAGACGTGGTTTCACAAGCTTTGGCAACAGCAAAGTGGAACTGAGCTAAGATGTGTTTGGTTTTTGGAAGTGGGAACACTGGAGCAGAGAAAGTGGAGTTTTTAAATCTCTTTGCCTTCACTGTACATCTTGTGTGCTTTGTGTTATAAAGTCAGAAAACATCAGTATTCAGTATTAATTTAAAGCACCACCATGGAACTTTTTAGTCCAAATCAATTATTATCAACATTTTATTTTTCATTTTTTATGCTTTTATTGTGGTGAGAAGTGTGAAACCCCATACGTCCTTACTGTGAATGAGCTTGCATCTCCACAAATTTGACTCTTACTTGGCCCATGCTCGTTTCCATGGAGATGCTGTTTCTTTGACTATAATATTCCACAGTATGGCATAAAACATCTCCAGAGAATGTTCTTAAGTATGGCTTTGACTTTCTATTATCTACTATCCTTTATATCTGACTGGCCCGTTTAAGCTCATTTGGAATTTCAAATTAAACATATTTTATCATTTTACCTCCTGCATGGACTAAAGCTGCATTGCTTTTATTTTAGAGGTGTTTTTATGACATTTTTTGTAAGGCAGCCTCACTTTTTTCATTACTTAAGCATAACATAAACTCTTACCAGTCTGATGAGTGCATCAAAACAATGCTATTTACCGCTTTTTATAAAGAAATACAGTTAATATTATGCTGAATTGAGTTATTTATTTTGTCCCAGTCCTCCACAATATTTTCTTTTTCTCACGGG
>KN491618.1:3412-15747 GCA_000787155.1 Scartelaos histophorus | reverse complement strand
GTCGGCCTCGGAGTCGGCCTCGGAGTCTTAGACTGTGTGTGTTTCTCAGAGTGGAGGAGAGCCAGGACCTGTTGCTGTTCTTCAGGACCCTGAGGACCTTCTCCAATCGATGTGACGAGCGCCAAAGAACCTTCTGCCATTTCCAGGTACAACTCACCCCCATGACAGACACACGCCTGTGTACACAGACACACACACACACACACACGCACACACACACACAGAATAAACTGTTTCCACAAATGTCTTAAGCGACGGCCCAAATTGGCCCTATCTCCCAATCGTTAAAGTCAGTGTGCAGCTGATGTGCTCAAAGATCAATGTTTAGGCTGTCGCTGATTTGACTTAAAAGAGAATGTTCCGGACTTCAGGTGAGTGACTGTATTTGACCATAACTTGTTTCTGTTCTGTGAAAGAGTCTTGATTGGTTCATATTTATGAGACACAGATGGTGTTTTGAGTGGAGCTTATGGATCAGTGTATAAGCCTGAACTAATTCATATAGAAAACACTGATCAAAGTTCAGTTCACAAATTTCAAAATGAACTAGTTTGTTCATAGTTCCAAAAAGGGAACTAGTTCATTGTTTTTTTGTTTTTTTTTCTCAGTACGTTGCTGTGAGCTTTTATTTTTCACTATCATCAGTCTTTTGCTTTGATTTCGTCCCCGATTTAATTTCCCCTGAAAGTGTGGCCGGATGCTTCAGTTCATTGTGTCATTTTAAGTTTGCTGTTGCTCTGACTGAAGTGCAGATTTTCTTTTTGAGTTTGTGAGGTTCTTCTCTTGTCCTAGAATCTTTTAAATGTTCATGTGATGAATCCTCGTTGCTCCACCCGTTGCTTTTTTGTTTTGTCTTGTTTCGATGGCTGGTTTGTGTTGTTGTGTTTTTCCAAATTGAATGTTTTTCCACTAAAGATAATGGGCTCTTTATGGTTTGTTTAGTTAAACAGATGCACAGGCTGTTCAGACTCCAGAATGAACAAGCTTACAGTTCATTCATCAGACAGTGAAACGGAGTTCAGTTCACCTTTGCCCAAAACATGGAATATGTTCAGGTCCAACACGGCTCTGATGGTTCTGTAGGTTCTCCCTCAGTGAAACATACATGGAGAAATCACACTGTTGTACAGCAGATCACATGTCTCCTACACATTAGAGTCCCTGGAAATTAGAGTAAATGATGAGGTTTTAAAAGTATTTTTAGTATGTTGCTGCATGTTACTGCATTTCTCTTGTCCTAGAATCTTTTAAATGTTCATGTGATGAATCCTCGTTGCTCCACCCGTTGCTTTTTTGTTTTGTCTTGTTTCGATGGCTGGTTTGTGTTGTTGTGTTTTTCCAAATTGAATGTTTTTCCACTAAAGATAATGGGCTCTTTATGGTTTGTTTAGTTAAACAGATGCACAGGCTGTTCAGACTCCAGAATGAACAAGCTTACAGTTCATTCATCAGACAGTGAAACGGAGTTCAGTTCACCTTTGCCCAAAACATGGAATATGTTCAGGTCCAACACGGCTCTGATGGTTCTGTAGGTTCTCCCTCAGTGAAACATACATGGAGAAATCACACTGTTGTACAGCAGATCACATGTCTCCTACACATTAGAGTCCCTGGAAATTAGAGTAAATGATGAGGTTTTAAAAGTATTTTTAGTATGTTGCTGCATGTTACTGCATTTGTAAAGTGTCACTAGGCTTTAAATATATTTATTAACTCCGGTTTGACAAACAGAAGCAAAGATGACTGGAGTCTGAACGGCTGCAGCTTTCTCACATATAACCTAGTGTTCTTTTCTTAAAATGTAAAGGTGAAATTCGAGTCGGCTCACAGCTGTGTCAAGCAAACTCTGCTTGGCTGCAGTGTTGGTGTCGCTGGGCACGACTTTCACTTGTCCATCTGCTGAGGGACACTTTCACAGTAGCATTCGAAATAAAAGAGTCTCTGTCTGCCTCCCGAGTCTGTGTCCTGAGCTCCGTGTGGTTCTGAGGGCCGAATATCCTCCTCTGGTTGTGTTGAAAGTGCTGAATGTGCAGAATGTTTAGAGCTGCAGACATCAGGGCACACAGCCGTCTGCTCCAAACGCTCTCATCCTCTCAGAGTCTCTCTATCTGTCTACACCCCCTTACCCCTCTCTGTATATCTGTTTTTTTATTGAACTCGCCGGGAAAAACAAGCACAACAATGGCCAAATGGCACTGAGACTCATACTTTTCACATTATTATCAAAACAGCATTTTTTCAGTATTGTTTATGTGCGTACTTGTCCACATTCTCCCTTGAATGTGTCTGAGATCTTTTTGACCTTGGTGGCATTGTTATTGTCTTATATTTTTCTCTGTGTGTTTGAGGCTTTTTCCTACAGTTCTGTTAGAGAGAAAAGCCCATTAAAAATAAAGAGACACTTACACCAAAGTAACAAGATAGATGGAGTCATGTATTTGGACTAGTCTAATCATAACTATTGTCTAATTCAGATAAAATGTTGGCCCTTGTATTTCATGTGAGCTGCCCGTGTCCACTCAAGAAGTGTAAGAAGATGTGCACACTAATGAATTAATCCTTGCATTTATATAGGACCTTTCAAGACACCCAAAGCACTTTACAGTTCATTCTTCATCCACTCCACACTCAGTGGTGTAAGCTGCTATTGTAGCCACAGCTGCCCTGGGGCAGACTGATGGAAGGGAGGCCGCTAATCTGCGCCATCAGCCCCTCCGACCAACACACACACACGCACACACACACACACACACACACACTTTCATACTAGGCGATGTGGGTAAAGTGCCTTGCATAAGGACACAACAACAGTGTTTACCACTGCCTCCCCACTGTGGCTCCTGGAGTTCCCACTGGTCTCTGATCCAACTCCTGACCAGGCCCGGGCCTGCTGAGCTTCTCTGACGGGATCAGACTTTGACAAACCCGTAAGGCCAGATTAACCAAAGACGGCCTTGTGTCGTTTTCTCCTCCAGCTTCATAAATCTGCCCCATCACCAAATCTTTAACCAACAAGGTCCACAAAGGAGAAACATTCTTCATGAAGAACGATCAAGGGAAGAAAGACCAAAACTTAAAGGAAACAACAACGATCATTAGAGAAACTACACACATTTACACACACATTTTGTCACATAAAATCATTAACCGGAAGTTGCACAAACCTACAGTGGGGAACTTCTGGCTGTTGAGGAAAGGGTCTTTTTACATAAATATATTGTGTTCTATGGTCAGGTCAGAGTAACAGAGGGTTATACCTGACCTCCAGGAGCTGCAGTACTTCAGAGCAGCCACTAGTCGATCTTGCACCAGGACAGAAGGGGAGTGTCTTATCCAGTTCTTATTATAGATCCATGGTCCAAACAGGAAGTAGATAAACTTCACCAAAAAGATTAAACTATGTAAAACTAGGCAAGATTTTTAGTGAAACTGAGTTAGATATATTTATTATGACACAATTAGTTTAACCTGCCGCACTTTAAGTACCTCTTTTACTGCATCACCCATTAAACTCAGATTAAAAAGAGACTTTAATTAAAAAAAAAAAAAAAGTTTATTAAAATATCAACAATAAAACAGTCTTCTGTACACTGGTTAATAAGGACATTCGTACAAGTCAGGTACATGGGCTCACAGTTCTCTCCATCCAGAGGAGATAAATTAAACACAATATTATGAGATGTATTTACACGTTATAAACACCACAGAGGAACGTATCCTCGATTTCACTGAATACAAAACTTTATATTCCAAACTTCTAAAGGCTGAAACCAGCACTCAACAGGGCTACACCAGCAGTAAATAAGTCTCAGGCACAAAGGGGAAGCAAGGGGAAGAAAAAGACCAGACCAGGACAGAACCAGGACTCTGAGGAAAGTCTCTGAATCCAGACCAGGACTAACCTTATAACTGAGCCTTACGATGTGGATGAGCGTCTCTGGTGTTTATCGTCTTTTTGTCCTAAAGGATGAAAGAGTTAATTTAAACCTGGGGCCACAGCATGAGATGAGATGTTCCTCTTAAAGCCCCACGTCCATCAGGTCAGTAAAGATGTGATTGGTTCAGTCCAGCCCAGAGACTGTATAAATACGCAGACTAAGTGCGTGTGACGTCACCCTCAGTGTTTGGGTCCAAATGAAACTCATCAGGGGGAGCAGTTTTAGGTTTGTTAGCAACGCTTTGAATCAAACCAGGTACTAATGCTAATGAGACCGACCTCGGCGAAACATGGCACCTGATTGGTCTGTTTTTACTGTTCATGTTGATATAGGAACAAAAAGTGGGTTCATATTAGGGGTGGGCGATATATCAAATATATCGAGATATTTAAAAAACTCGATATGGATTTTGACATATTGTATATATCGATATGATGCTTGTATTTGATCCTGATTTGGCCGCTTCGCTTCTCTGTTCTGCCCTCGTCGCTTCGCTTTTCTTTCCCTTACGTGTCTCAACATGAGGCGCCTCAACAGGAGGAAATTCGTCTCTAAATGCCCAAAATTGGTGTTAACCAAAGCTTCTAGCACCACGAACCTTTCCCACCATTTACAGCTCGCTGTGCCCTGATAGCAAACTTTTTTCTTTTTTTTTCAGCGCTAATAGTTTATGCAAATGAGCAACGTGGTTTTAAGTTTTGTTTCTGTGAAACGTCAACAAATGTGCACAAAGCTGAATTAAAAACATTATAATCTCAAATGGGCTGATGTGGCTCTGTGTCTTTATGGTTTACATGTTGTAAAGTTTATTTATGCTGAAGGTTTAAATGAAGAATCTGCTGCAGTTTTACTTGTACATAAGTGTTTGGACATTTGGGTTTGATCTGTGCAGTGGATTGTGGGAAACCTCCTCACCGCTGGTGAGGAACGTGGATCTATTAAAATAAGGAACCTCCCGAGCTTCCCCTGCTAAAGGAGCTTATTTCTTCCTTTATTTTACAGTTAAATTATTATTTTTATACTGGGATTTTTATTTTGTCTTTAATGTTGCAGAAGCACTTTCCTACACCTTCCTATATGAACTGACAACTTCTTTGCACTTCAACATTTTTGGTTTTGCAGTAGTTTTGGGGGATTATTTTTCCTGTACAGATATGGAGATATATATCGTATATCGAGATATAAGCAAAATATATCAAGATATATATTTTTTGCTCCATATCACCATAGTCATAGTTCATATGAATATTTATATATACAGTCTCTGGTCTTGTCTCTGGTCTTGTTGCTGGACTCTGGTCTGGTCTCAGGTCTCAGGTCTCAGGTCTCAGCGGTACCTCCCCACAGGCAGCACGTTGAGGCAGGTGAAGGTATCAGGGTGCTTTGACAGGAGCACAGGGTTTCCGTCCAGGCGGATCTCGGTGAGTCTGGGCCTGAGGTAATACGTGTCATTGGAGCGACAGAAGGTGTTCACATTCACCTCACTGATGTTGTTGTTCTGTGACACATTAAACAGGTGAGTAAAGGGTTCACACAGACTGTAGCTCTTGCAGTACCTCCCCTCACCTGCAGGTGCAGAGTCCTCACGCTCTCGGGGATGTGAGGCACTGCCTCCAGCTCGTTATCCGACAGGTACAGGTTAGCCAGCTTCGTCAGTTTCTGTTCAAATCAAATTTAATACATTTAAAATGATCTGACCATAAAACATTTAATGCAAGGTGAAAATGTCAGTAGCCTCTTTCTGTTTTTAGGAGCAGCACAAATTAGTGCTTATGTATACTTAGAAGTTATACTGTATGCAGTGTTGGCCACGTTACTTTGAAAAAGTCATTAGTTACAGTTACTAGTTACTTATCCAAAAAAGTAACTGAGTTAGTAACTGAGTTACTACACTATAAAAGTAACTAGTTACCCAGGAAAGTAATGCGTTACTTTTTTAAGTTAAAAAATGTCAAATAATTTGGAGTAAAGCAGCAAACAATTATTTTAAGTAAAGCTGACAGCATCAAAATCCGCAGCGGATCCACTTTCGGTCTGCAAATCCGCCCCACAGTCGCTTGGCGGATCCGCTGTGTATTTGTTCCGTCTTCTCTTTCTGACTGTCGCTAACGCAAACCTCAGGGCAGCTGCTGTCACACAGCGGATCTGCTGCTAAATCATCTTAGATCCGCACAGTGGAGTCACTTTTAACACATTTATTAGATGTGTTACTATCAATGAGCAGATGTGCAAGTGGACTCCGTTGCGGATCCGCTGCGAATACTTTTTGCTCTCAGGGGAGGTTGTGTGGGCGTCTTTGGTTGGCTCAACATGAAATCTTACTCTGCTTTAGCCAATCATCATTACGTATCCTGCCTTTACCAAAGGAAGAAAAAAATAAATGGTGTGCCTGTACGTGCGTTGAGTGAGATACCACTTTCAAAACGAGTAGGTTCAGTAACGCGCAGTAACGGCGTGTTGCTACTGGTAACGGCGTTACAACTATAGATAAAGTAACTCGTTAGATTACCCGTTACTGAAAAAAGCAACGCCGTTAGTTTTAACGCCGTTATTCCCATCACTGACTATATGTTTGGTTTTGATTTGAGAAGATCATTATCACCATTATTTTGCTCAATATTGAAATCAGGATTATGCAAACACCCTAACCCTCTGTGAGTTTACGGAGATAATAGCAGCACAGAGGAGTGAGGACAGCTGGAGACAAAACTTTTGTCTCTATCACCGTCCCTATTGAATGTAACCACTGTGTGTTTTGGAGTGGACTTTATTCACGGTTTTCCTCCTGTGAGTAACATCAGCGCACACACGGGGCTTGTATGGTGAAGACCCTCCTCCTCCAATTGGGCCACAGTCCCAGCTGTGCCTGGGCACAGCCTCACACTGGACAAACCTACCAAAGCTTTGGGGGCGAGCCGCGCTTGGGCACGGTTCTAAAGTCCTAGTGTGACTGCACCCTACATTTTTTCCACCATGATTATTGGAGGTTGGAGATTGTTTGACACACAGATTGAAATCACAATCAAAATCTGATTAATTGCACAGCCTTAGGTCAGATCCTTCTACATTCAAACATAGGAGGAATTTCACAGCCAAAGGTTTTACCAAAACACTCAGCAATGTGATGCACTGGCAAGAGCTGAGATTGAACCGTCAACCTTTTTTAAGTCTAGCACTGTTCATAGCTTAACTCTATTAGGAGCAGGAGGTCTGGGATCAGGCTAAAACTCCATTGATGCCAGTTTCATTTACAGTTGGAGGTCTTCAGGTGGGTCCCATTCTGAGGCACGTGACCCTGGATCAGCAGGTTTATGTCTTTTAGTTGATGTAATGAAAGAGCTGATCTCTGATCAGAGGCACCTCTGTGCTACAGGCTGAGGTCGTCCCGCCCGTCGGTACAGGTTTAGACCCCGTCGGTACAGGTTTAGACCCCGTCGGTATAGGTTTAGACCTCATCTCTGTTGTTTACCTTGAAGGCGTTGGCTTTGACTCCTTTGGTGCTGAGCATGTTGAAGTTGGCGTTGAAGGTGGTGAGTTTGGTGGGCAGCATGGGCAGTTTGACCAGTCTGTTCTCAGCCAGAGACAGTTCCTCCAGAAGAGATAGTTTAGAGAAGGCCCCGTCCTCGATCTCTGAGATCAGGTTTCCTGTCAGGTCGATCCTCTTTAGCGTCACTGAAGACACAACACGGCTCTTATTACATCCTCCTGTTTTGCTGTGTGTCAGATGCCCTCCCATCCTCCTGTGTGTCAGATGCCCTCCCATCCTTCTGTGTCCCTGTGTGTCAGATGCCCTTCCATAGTGTTAGTGGGATGTGGCAGGTCAGATGTCTGTATTTAATGTGCAGATGAGTGCGTTTGTATAAATAGTGAGATAGGCTCTTGTGTCGACTCACACATGTCGGCGAAGTCCTTGGTGCCAATCTTCTTGATCTTGTTGAAGCGAGCGTACAGATACGCCGTTTCTTTGGGCAGCGCCGGGACTGCGGTCATGTCCGGATTCACCTCCTCACAGTAAACAGACCCAGTGAGACACACACACAGCAGGCAGGTGGGCAGGTCTGAGGGGCAAGAACAGGGCTTAGACCAGGACTTAGACCAGGACTCAATTGAATTTTAATCTAGTTTTCATCAACAACTTTTTCTTTATAAATTGTTGTTTTTGCACGAGCTCCTGTGCTGCGGTCTGGGAGTGTGGGTTGGGTCAGAGACATGGAGATAAGTAATAGGTTTGAGAGTTTAATCCGGGACTAAACCGGGACATCCCTCAACACCATCTGGGTTCAGCCCAGCCCACCCAGACACGAACATGAAAAGTCTGCATGGAAACAGCTGCTGAATTTTGTTTTTGTTGCAAAATATTGTGCACTATTGTGTCATTTTACGTTTCACATTTGTCTGATATTTTATCCAAATATATTTTAAGTTCCATTTTAGCACATTTCTGCTGGATTTAATCAGGAAGCTCATCCCCAAGACCAGGACTTAACCAGGTCTAACCCAGGTCCAAAATAGAGCTAAACCAGGACTAACTAAGAACTGAAATAGAACTAAACCAGGACTAACTCAGGTCCAAAAAAAAGAGAGAACTAAACTGGGACTAACCCTGGTCCAAAACAAGACTGGGCCAGGACTAGGGCTGGGTACCTGTTTTTTGATACCGGTTCCTTATCAGTTATTTTTTGGTGCCTGTATATTTTTTTATGCAATTTAATGACCTTGATCAATCTTTGAACTGTGTTATAATGTTTATTCATATTTTAAATAAAATAGGCCATTATAGAATGTTGAGTTATAACTCAAAACAAAGGCAGATGATAAATAGGTGGATATAAGTTTTATGCTTCTGTTTTGCTGATCACATGTAGGACTCTGTTCAAATGTGAGCGCTGTTTGTGCCGTCGTGACGTGTGAGCATCTGCGCTGACATTAAATGAATCAGGGTGGTGTATTTGTCGGCTCTTTGACGTTCACATTTAAAGTCAAAGGACTGAAAGTTGGAAAGTCAAAGGAATGGTAGTTTTTCTGTTCCAGTACTTACCGGACCTTTTCGGTCGGTTCCTGTCTCGAACAGAGTTTGGGTACCCAGTCCTAGCCAGGACTCATTCAGACAGTACACTGTGGGATGTAAACAGCTCTGATCAGTTACTCACCAGCGGCCACTACAGGCACTGGAGATTCATCTGGTTCATCAGCTGCTAGTAGCGCCCTCTATAGAAGACACAGATGGATCATTAAAACGTGAAACAGGAGGCAGGAGTGACAGTTCTGGACCACTGGGGTGGGAATTTGTGACATAAAAGAAAACACCCTGTCCTTTGAAAATAAGCTATGTAATGTTCACAACTGTTAGCAACATGACGCCGCAAACCACGTGACTCCAGGTTCTGATCTCGAGCGCAGGCCTGCTGAGGAAACGAACATTGCTGTGGCTCAAAGAAAAAAATACCACAAACCACAGTGAAATAAGCAACACTTTAAAGTGTTTATAAAACAAACTCTAGGTTTCCTCTGCAGTTCACCTGTTGAACACTTTACAGTACCACAGTCTGATAGAGCCTCAAGGTGAAAAATTAAGTAGAAAGCTGCAACTGAACAGAGCTGCATGGTCCAAACACTCCTCATAGGTGTGTGCTGGACTTCTGGAGACTAAACAAAATCTTCATATGTTTATAATGCCAAGACCCTGGCTATGGAGCCCAAGACCAAAACCTTTTGATAAAGAACAGATAAATAAGCGTAAAAATCACAAAGCATGAACCGAACAAATGGCTTTCATTCCAAGATTTGTTTGTAGTTTTGACTGTGCTGCTGCTGTTTGGAAATTCCTTAGTTTAAGTATAAAGTTTAGTTAAACTTTTACTCTCAGATCTGCTGTTTGTGGATGGGCCGAGCACTTCATTAAACCCACTGGAGCTGCAGCTGAAACAAGCATCAGCTGTTTGATCAAATTCAGGTCACACTGTGACCATTCTTCAGAAGATATTTAACCAGAGTCAGAATCACTATTGTTCATCCCCAAGGGGAAATTCTTTTATCAGTTAATTTAAATATCAGGAGCAAAGAAAATAAGCACAGTAATTCTTTATCAATAAACCCCAGTGTAAATGAATGTTTTGAATCCAGAGAATGAAGCAGACAGTTGTTAAAATCTCTTTTTTCAGTGACTTCTAAGAAAGCAGTCTGTCCATAAACATAGAAAGATGAGGAGACCTGATGGACCTGGCAGGTGAAAAGGTGTCGTGTAGACCAAACCACAAGTGCCAGATCAAACCTGTTACTGCCAGGTGTTAAACACATGCCGTGAAGGTCCCGGGTTCAACTGGAGGCACAGAGAATGGGAAGAATGGGTCAAATGCAGAGGACATATTTTCCTACTGGGACAAACTAGTGTAGCTTAAACTCTCAATAAATGAATCTAACCATTGACTCCCTGGGCATGGCTCAGAGTCCTGTGTTTTGGCTCAGCTTCAGACTTACGGGTCTCTTTACACAACTGTCAGGCTCTGAGTGTTCCAACTGCAGCCAGGCTCATTACCAGTGAAGCAGAATGTTCCACTGAGCAGACAGTTTGAATCGAACTGTATGAAATACATGTGAATCTGAGCTCTATTAAAACCAGCTGCTCACAGTCATGTCTTTGTCAGACCTCTGTTTTATTTACAACTACAACTCAAGCTCCCATCCATGAGAAACATGTGGAACAGCAGAACACATAAGGAAATATAACATCCACAGCTGTGGATCCAGTGGAGCAGGAGGGATATATAATGCAATAATGCAGAAAAGAACAGAGGGATGACTCTGATACTACCCCACTGGAGATCACTTATGCCATTAAAAAGTAAAGTTTTACAGAGACTTTTACATAAAGCAACTTGGATATTTATTCCATTATTCAGAAACACAGCATCATGGTTCAATGGGTTTGCATGTTCCTCCTGTGGATAAATATTCAATAATATGATTATACATAATATTCCATATTATGGCCAGGATCCTGGCTCAGATCTGGAGTTCAGCCTCTGTCAGACAAACGACACTCTCACAGGGAAATTGAACCACCACAGAAAAGCACTGTTATGAAGCTCTGCCCTGTGTATTTTATTATTTCATTTGATGCATATAGTTTTAAATCGGGGTCTCCAGCCTACAGCTCTCCACCCTTTTCCAAACAGGGATTTCTGAATTATACGTATTGCACTGAATACCTCAAATCTGATTAATTATGTGTGTAAATATGAATATATAAATATATGTAAAAGTAAAATTATAATTCCTGACTCTGTGCACTAATAACTGGATAATGGTTTCTGTTTTGTAAACCTCCTGCTGTTTTCACCTGAGACTGTGGCTCTTATATTTACTCAGCAGATGAATATCTCTCAGGTGTTTTCATTCGTTTGCTTCCCGGAGGAAAAAGGTTGGAGCTTTAAATAATGAATGGTGCTCGTCTCACCGCTGCTCGGCTGTAGGTCCTCCTCAGACTCAGTCCGTTCTCGTGGGAAAGTCCTGGTCCAGACCCGGTCCTGGCTGAACTCAGACCTAACCACAGTATCAGCGCCACGCAGGGCAACAGCAGAGGCTTCATGTCTGTGAGGGCAGTGAACGCACCAGTCTGCACCTGTGTCCTCTGGTCCCTGAACTCCTCTGTCTCACAGACCGCTCCACACTCTAGTCCCTCACTGGGAGCTGCTCTGTGGTTTTAAAGGCAGCGCTGTGAACACTTAACCCTTCACTGTCTGCACTGAAATGAGTTTAGATGTAAATACTAGTCTCATTGATGTGTTCCTGGACAAGACACTTGATCACCTCACTCCTTTGATGCTTACTGGTTTGAACGGTACACCAGCGACCTACCTGTTAGGAGATGAAACATTCACTCTATCCTCTGAGCTGCTCCTTCAGTATTATATAGCAGCCATCCTAAATAACCACAAGTGAAGCACCATTAGAGGACTTTTGATTTGAACCCTCCTTACAGTTGGCAGTACGATCCTGTCCGAGACTCAGCCCACAAGCCTTTGTCACCCGCACTTGCTCCTGTGCAGTCTTTTCCAATAAATATACAAAAGCATGAAACAAAACAATACGCTACAACTTGAAAAACCCGATGAGCTGTGCAGTAGTTTCATTAGTGGACTGTGTTGTGATGTTGCTCTGAAGGGGGAGTGACTTAAAAACAACTGAAACTAATTAAACATTTTAATGTGATGTTTTTGGTGACTATTATTTTCAAACCAATAAAGGAACATAGTGATCTAGTATGTTACTTGTTACAGTTAATAGGCCTTAGAGGTAAAATAGCCCTCCTTTATGTTCTGTTTTTAATTGTCCATCCCTGAAAGCCTGTAGGAGTAGTTTTGATTGCACATCTCGTTGGCCTATGAGCAGTTTGAC
>JACN01051290.1:0-15363 GCA_000787155.1 Scartelaos histophorus | reverse complement strand
AATAAAATAAAATAAAATAAAAAACCTGCTTCTATTATAGCGGAATTTTTGTCTAAAAAGTGACATACTGTTGCTTTAAATATTATTAAGCGTGTTTTACAATGCTGAATAAACATTGCTTTGCCATTCGATGAAACAACAAAACTCGCCCAGTAGGTGTTGGCCCCGTTTGACACCTACAATAAAGAACTTTTGTAAAGCCTCAAATTTTGGACTTGAAAGCTTTGACATGTGGTCTGTGGTCCATGACATCGAGCAGACAGAGGAGGGTGTGATCCGCGTGGGAAGAGCACACTAGTCATTGGCTCTGAGAAAACTGCCAACTATCTACTGCTGAATTTTGGGATTTCTGCATTGGTTTTTCACCTCGAATCACAATTTAATAACATATGATTTTGAAGGGCCTATATTACGCTATTTTCTGATCTACGTTTTAATGTTGTGTACTCATCACCAACATACTTTAACTTGTGTTTTGTTTCATTCACACATGTCTAACACACAAATCCTGCAGATTTAGGGGTTTTTTTTAGGAGTTATTTTCTCAAACGAAAAACACTCTGTTCCACCTTGTGTTGTCATGTTTTAATACTGGTCTTCTCTGTGTTTTTAAACCTCATACACTAGAATCATTTGGATTTATTTTCAACCCTGGAACTGACCATCTCTACTGAACTAAAAGTAAAAAGTAGATATTAATACAAGGTGGAATGGAGAATTTTGAGCTTTGAAGATGCTGACAGACTAATAATAACAGGTTACTCAAAAATGTGTGAATGAAACAAAACAAAAGTCCAGGTATGTTTATGAGGAGGTAACATTATAAAATGACTTAAAGCTCACAAGAGTCAAGTTTGTGTGTTATAGGAGTCAGCTATAGCTTCTGTGAATGTGTAAATAAGACAAGAACATATTTGAAATATAATGACAAGTGACATCTAGTCAGCAGTGTAGTGAAAAGCAATAACCACAAAACAATGTCTGTATGTAAAAGTGTGACTCAAAACAACTGGAAAGAGTAGCTGAAAGAGTAGTACTATGTGGGAGCAGTAGAATGAGCTGTACAGCTGTACTGCATTTGGCATAAACAGAACCAGTTTAGTACCACATGCATTTTGTGCCACTGCTAATGTTATTTTCCCTCTGCGAAATCTTGATTATGCTGCTGAAACCTTTTCCATAATCATCCAACTCACAATGTGAAATAAATGCCGTGGTACATTGTTTCAGGATTGTGGAGAGAATAAACAAACTGGAACACAGTAAACTCACTCATCACTACCTAAACCACTGCCACGAGTCCAAGGCAAACATGTTCCTAAGTTGTTAGGATTTGACAAGACCTTAAAGTGTAGCTTTTATTTTTTATGGCCTAGCATTAGCTGAGCAGAGTATGGTGTTGACATGTGACAACAACCAAAGCAAAATATCATTCTGCACATGAAAAACAAGGCTTTCTTGCGAAACATTTAGTGATTAACTACATTACATTAGGAAATTCAAGCATTGGCACAAGCCTACCTTAATTAGGACCACATCCACGGTCCTCTCTGCTTTGGAACAGAAACTATACCTCCGCCTATGTCTCTCATACATGCCGAAACTTCAAATCATTCCCACCATAGGTTTAAACCGGGAATTATAATAGGACTTTCTTCTTTCTTGACTTCATTTGACACTGTAGAAAAAAACACTTCCCCCATAAAAACTTTCAAAATTCAAATCCGAGCATTGTAGCTTTGGGATTATGTTACCACTCGACTAAAAAAACTCCCAGAAAACAGCTGCAGATGGAGTATCCGTATCAAAAAGCCAATCAGACAATTCCGGAAACAAAGTACAAAAACTTTTAAAAACGGATTACGCTATTTCTTATTTAATTCCCAATGTGAAATCCAGTAGAACGTTAGAATCCTGGTGCAGTTGGAAAATGAGCCTCCTTGCCCACATCTGCTCAGAGTCTGGCCCCTCCCTCCCTCCTCCCTCCTTCCCACTCTTTCTCTTTTTCCTTCGGGCCGTCCATTCCTCGCTCTCTGCGGTGCTCCACCCATCACATCTGTCGCTCAAACAAACCGCCTCACATCCAGTGGGTACCTCCGCTGCTCCCTCTCTGACACATACAAAGGACCTCTATGCGTTTCTCTATGCACTTCTGACCAACCTGAGTAACTCCAAATTGTGTTGCAGGGGAGGGAGTCCGCTCATTACGAGGTGTGCTTGTTTTACTGACTCGGGGTCACCATACACAAGTAAAAAAAACTCTTTGAGCTACTTTGATGAGGTGTGCTATGAGTTGTGCGCACAATAGTCATCTGCATTCTAGTAGATGTGTAACAAGGTGTATGGAAATCTCTCTTTTCCCAAACAAGCCTCTCAATTTGCATATTCAACTTTTGACAAGAGTGTACTTGTTTTAAAAGGGCCGATATTACCCATTTCCTGACCTGTTATAATTTTATTTCCTCATCAAAAACACACCTGGTGTTGTGCTTTGTTTCATTCACATGTTTAACACACAAATCCTGCATATTTAGGCTGAGTTTTTCACAGAAAACACTCTATTCCACCTTGTGATGTCATTTGGAAATATTTTTAACTCCACACACCTTAACTAGAATCATTTTGGATGATTTCAGCCTTTGAATTGCCAATCTACTAAAGGTAAAATGTAGATGTTGAATTGAACTTTACTGCTTCATGACATCACAGGGTGGAACAGAGCATTTTGAGCTTTGGAGATGTAGAGTAGTCATAAAATCAATACATGGGTGAGTGAACCAAAACACTCTGGGTATGTTTTTGAGAAGGTAACAACATTCTAACGTGGCTTAAAGCTCTCGAGACTAAATGTTGTGTAATACAGGACCTTTAATTTTGTACACACACATTTAAACTTATTTCCTAAAAATGGTGAGCAAAGGATCCAAATTTTCCTGTCACAGACCAGTGTACAGTGCAAAAAAATAGCCCAGAGTCACACCGCACCATACTACACACCAGCTAACAATACACATATTTACAATTCCCAAATATGTCATAAAGCGTAACTGATAATGACCCGGCAACACAAACCTAGAGCCTAATCAACTTGGGCACGATTGGGGAAACAAAAGCACTAAAGGTGAAACACAACAGTCCAATAAAGTAAAATGAGGGAAATGGAACAATGAGGTCACATTAGAATTTAACTCTATGCAATAAGAAATACCACCAGAAAACATCCTAAAAACTGTAGATATGTCACGTATTGATGTATAAATGATATGAATGTTGTTATATATATTTTTAATAGCTATGGTTAGACATGTTTAGGTCACTTTTTACACTGCATACTACTGCGGGTACTGCACTTATTATTGTATTACTGTATTTACTTAATTACTGTAATAATCTACACAATGCATTCGGTACTTTACCAGAAGAAAAACAGTTTCTAAATCATATGCATGCCCTGCCTCAAACTGTGAATGAGTGGTACACAGTGGGAGAGAGCAGTGACTGTGAGCCAATAAGTGGGAATAATCAACTCCATCTGAAACCAATCAGCAGCGCACAAATAAAGCAGCTTCCATGGAAACGGCTGTACAGCGTCCAGATGTGACGCAGAGCGGGATCCCAGATAGAGCCGGCCCACCGCCTCACATCTGGAAGTGTTTACAATGAGAAGCAACACAAGGGGGCAGTAGAGCAAAGACAATGACAAGACTACTGTCCCAACTATTATAAAAGTACAAAAATGAACTGTACAAGTATTATTATGCAATGGATCATGTGTTGTGTTTATCGCATCTGGTCATGAATGAAGCCTTGTGCGGATGTTGTTAACGCTACATGTGGCCTTGTTTCAGTTCCGTGTCATAAAACACAGAAAACTAATATCTGTGCCGTTTTACTTCAGCATATCTCCAGCCTCTAAAGTTATTTTTATAACTTTAGTGTAAATTTTGACTTGTGAAAATGTATACCTGGGTTAAAAATGCATACAAGTTGTTAACAATTAACAACACCAGTTTTGAATCAGAATTGATTGTTTTTGTTAAAATGTGTTGTGCATTTATACCTTTATCCTATGATTAATTTTTATCCAGCATTGCATATACTAGTCTGACATAGATGAGCAGATGCAGAATTCCCACAACTTATTTAGTGACCTTTGTGTCCAGTAAAGCAACTTGTGCGTCATTCAGAGACATGGAAAAGGGATTTATGTGTTTGCTCCAGGGCCTATGGCAGGCCAGGCTCCACCTGACCCCCTAAGCACAAAATAGTTTTACAAATGTACTGTAACTATATAAATATTATTGGATGTGAGTTATACAGTACAAGAAAAAGTGCAGACCTTCAGACTACCTCCAGTCATGCACTTAAACTCCATGTTCACTCATTGAAGGTGGGAAGTGTCTTGCCCAAGGACAGAGACCCAGAATAACCCAAAGAATGATTCACGTTTTGGATAAACCAACAACCCCAGTCCCATTCTGCTTAAATAACCCTCAGTTACATTTGGATTTAGCACCATTAACCCTCATCAGTTGATCAGGAGCAGTGAACCACTGTGGGGGTCACTGTGAAGAAGCTACAGAACGCGAAAACAAAACTGAAAAATCTGTAAAATCTGCCATTCAAAAAACATGCCAGCAATAAAGCAATATCTCCACAAGCAGTGAAATGTCTTTATCTAGTGCCAATGCTGTTTCCTATACTATAGGATTACCTCTGTTAGCGCAGTGTCACTCACCTGAAGTGCTTGTAAACAGTCCAAAACATTCCTTTTAGACCCGGGCTCCAAACATTCTGCTGAACATGTGCCAGGCTCTGTCAAGAGAACAAAGACCAAAGACAAAAGCAAAGATCAAACACAGATTTCAACTATTGTCAGCACAGTATTAGTGAGTCGTACATATAATACATTTATTGACAAGCTGACAGACCAGAATGAGCTCAAACAATTCAACAATTATGACAATGGAATTTCTTCTCATTGTGTTGTTAAAAAGTGATATTAAAAAAGCCTGGCACTGATATTTTGCTCACATTTTTGGTTTGAGTTTTATGCAAACTTATGTAACCCCTGTACAGTGGGTAGGGGTTTACAGTGGGCAGTGGTCACAAATTTGCCCATAAAAGAGGATGTGGGACACTGAAATCAAACAGTGCATGAGTCAGTGGTGTTTGAGGAGGTGGCGCACCTGTGCATAAGATCACTGCACTGCTGCTGCACACATGTACAACACACTCACTGCACAAATATTGCTTCCAATTCTAGGATCAAAACTAAATTTGACCACATCAAAACACGACACACAACTGTATCCACAACCAGATCAAGTACTACAAGAACTACTACAACAACTACGACTGAGGACATCTATGCTACTACTGCATTTTGTATCTTTTATTATACTGTATTTAATCTTAATTTTCTGTCCTTTTTAAAACTTTACTTTTTGGGCCTGGCTCACTTCAAACACATGTCTGACTCAAAGATCATAGATGCTGTCTACAGTCATTTCTCGGACGGACTCGAGTTTTGCTGGCCACTGCGAGCTCTGATGACATCACCAGGTTGCCCGGATACGTGCCCCATACAAACAGTGGAGCCGGATCAACCGTCTGCCGCTCACGCCCCGACACTGACATTATTCTGCGCACTGTCTCTCCACTTCCTCCTATTCACCCAAACACAAAGCAGCTAAAATTATCTAATAGCCAGAAGAAAGGTCAGTAAATGTAAGTCTAATGCTTTTATAACCAAAACAGATGACTTTTAGTAGAACAATTACCACTTTTTAACCTCAGACAGCAAGGCTAAACATTTTACATCACAAAGCCAACATTAGCCTGTCCCATGAATCACCACTCTTGTAAGGTGCTTTAGTTAGTGAGCTGAGTCAATAAATCCAGCTGATTCATCTCCCTTTACTTCAGAATAAGAAAAAAGTGAGAGAGTCTGTAAATATAGTCTAATAGTTTCACACGCTGTCATATTCAGATCTTTGAGTGAAAAAGCTCTTGAAGAAATCAGTCCTTAAAGGTGCACCATGGAATTTTTGTGGTGAAGGATCCCCCTCCGCCTGTCGCCTTTCCTGGAATGTTTCACAGTCGAGAAGTAAACTCCTGTCGCCATGGAGACAAGAAGCTGATGCCATCAAAGTTACAGGTCAGATCCATGGAAAGGTGGGTCCTCTCACAGAATGCATGTGTTCCACCACTGTATGGCCATGCCTCTATTCAATTACACGTTTTATTGTTCAAGATTTACAATTTTCCATGTAGACAAGCAGATGGAAAACCCTCCAGCAGAAAGGTTACACAATGTACCTTTAAAAAGACCACCAGACTGCGTGGATATTTGTGTGCACATTTCAGTACAATGTGCTGATAGAAACAGACTCCAGTGTCTTATCTAGATGTATAGTGATTACAAAACATTTAGCTTAGGCCAAGTTATCAGAAGAAAAACTCAAGCATAAAAGGCCAAAACAACACTAAAACTGCTTGATTTTAATGTTCGCAAAAACCTGTAGGTGGGTTTAGGGTTAATTAAATCTAAATATATGTGAAAATAAGAGCGTAGCAGAAAGAGGAACATTTTCAAATAGACAAACAAAGCACAACTTTCAATTATTAGCACAATAAGATGCAAAACAAACCATAATTTACCTGATTGGTCACTGTCGTCTTTCTTCGTCCTCTCCCTTTCTCTCCATCCATCTACTTCATCTCCATCCTGATCCCGAATTTCCACAGAATCATCCTTTATTTCCATGACAACAGCCACTTTTGCGTCAGGTAAATTGTTTTGAGATTCCTCTGTTCTCATTTCTGACTCAACAAACACATTTTCTTCTGGGCAATAGCCGGATTCATGTGTGATTATTATGGAAGATAGTGAATCATAAGACAATGGCAGCGATTGTTCTTCTGTGAGCGGGGCAATTTCTGGACGACATGAACTTGAGTCACGGCTTTTCTTTCTTATAGGTTTTCCTGATGTTGAACAGCCTTCGTCCACTTCATCATTTACATCCTTTATGATCCCTTCTGCTTCATTCACCTCTGGCACCGGCAGACCTTTCTGCCCTGTATCTAGATCATTACAAGCATCTGAAGTCTTATCTGAAACCTCTTCAGGCACAGATGAATTGATTATCTCGCTTGTTTCACTTGATGGGGTCTTAATGTGTTCATCACATAAAATATTAACCCGTTCTTCCACCACTGTCAGATCACCTTTGATTTGTTCACTGCTGTTTGAGTCTAATGTCTCCTTAATGAAGTCTTTTTGCTTGTCAGTACGCTTGGTAGCTTCAATAGTTTGATGCAAACCTAAATTTTCAGCTTTTAATAAACTGGTAACGTCCACCATTAATGCTTGGTTAGTGCCATCTGCTTTGTTTCCACTTGAATCACATTCTTGTGCAAAATCATTGTTAAATTCATTGTGTGACCCCTCTGTTTGTGACTCAGAGTGGGCCTGCTCCTTTGTAATGTCCTGTACTGGACTAGTGTTGACAGAATGGCTCACTAGATTAAACAGAGCAGGCGTTTCATCTGTTTTTTGTTCTAATGGATTAATACCAGGTGTCTTTGTGCAATTCTCTGCTAACTGCTGGCAAAGTTCAAACGTCGCCATTGCCGATGCTACTGCCACAGTTACCACTGCTACTGCTGTCGCCGCTAGCTCCAGCTCGCTGCCCGAACAAGGGCCTTCCCCCACTCCTGCTACATTATTAGCACACAGCTCAATCACTTCACGCCTCGGCAGGCTTCCTATCTTAGGCTCTTCCTCTTTCCACAACTCATTTTTATTTTCCTCCTCAAGGCTCCTGTGTGCAAGAATCTCTGAAGCCAAACAATGCCACGATGGTCCCTCCGCGGTTATCTCAGCGCTTCCTTCCCCTGCTTGAGGAGGTGGGACATCCGCTGTAGCATCAACAGGAGAATCAAAAGCACCCACAGGTTCAGTACTTTTTGGACTGTTACTCAAAGGATGGATCAATAAATGCTTCTCAGGTGATGGGTCCAGCAACATTTCATTAATCTGTTTCTGGTCTGGATGACTGACAAGAAGTTCTGTTGAAGCAGTCTCCCCTTGTAATACCGTGATACCGTGATTACAATCCGAAACATCATTGTTAATATAATCAAATAATTCCCTTTTTTTGACTTGTGATTCTGGTGTTTCAACATTTTCCTGCATTGGTTTGTCCATTTCCTCCAACTGGGCAGGAGCAGCGCCCCAAACGGGCTTGTTAGATTCATGAAATATTGTGGTTTTATCCTCTGAACTCTCTTCCAATATGTTAAAATCACTTGTCCCAGGAAGTTCAGGTAAATTAGTTTCCAAATTAACGGAGTGTGTACCATCCCTGGCCCCGTCCTGGATTTCGGCCTGGTTTGGTAGTTGCATTGTATTCGTCCCTGGAACTGAAGTAGTTGGAATGTCAGTTTTTCCTGTTTTTTCTTGAATATTCTGGTCAGTCAGTTGCATCTGAATCTCTGTTTGGCTTTGAGACTCGATGCTAGAAGTTGAGCTGAGTTGTTTGCGCTCCGGACCTCCACGTTTGCCCCGTTTTTTCCTCTTCTTTTTCCTAAGCTTTGCGCTCCTGTCCCCATGTCCGTCTTCGTCATTCTCCGAGCTCCTTTTGCCGTGAGCGCTGACCTCCTCCCTGCTCGACTTCTCCCAATCTGGCCCTGCTTCCTCGTCTCGCTGTGATCCGAGGACTTCCTGTCTTTGTGAGGCGGGCCCATGTGACACTTCTGGCTGCAGTCCAGTAGCATGTGGCTGAGTAAGAGTTGGAGACAGCTGACGGGGGCTAGCACACAGTTCAGTAGACAGCTGTGGAGAGCTCAAGTCTGTTTCTTTGCTCATGTCCAGTTGTTCACAGTCATACCAAATGGACAGGGATTTTGGTTCTTCTTTCATCACCTCCTCGCTGCTGGCTCCCTGCAAGCAGGCTGGTCCATCTGAGACAGTTGTGCCTTCATCTTGTACTGGGACCGTCTCTTCACTTTCAGGAGAAGCCGTTTTTTCTGAATGCTTTTCAGCGTTAGTCAAGGATTGGTCCTGGCCCATGATTTCTAAAAGAAAACAAGCAAATATGGCATTAAACCATGTTATAGATGTGCAGTAAGCAAGTACTACAAATGAATACATTTGTTCTATTTTCCTTTGGTAACTGCATGGGTTCATTTGCATACTAAGCAGATTTAAAGCAGTGCTGATTGATTTACTTACTGCTCACTGCACATCTGGTGCGTAGTGCAGCCCAAACAACATACTAAAAATGGCAAATTACTGCATTTATGAAACTGAAAGTGCCTGTAGCCACCATCGCTATTTCTACAAAACCAAACAATTTAAATATATAGTTAGCTCACAATATATAGTCAGTTCACGACAACTACCAGCCACAAGTGAGAATGACACCAAGTCCAAAGTAGACTTTTTAGGACTACTAAGGTACCCTGAACTACATTTTAAGTTTACTTCAAAGTCCTGCTGCACGTGACAATTAATATTGATTAGCAACAAGAATAACTCAAATGAACACAAATATACTTAGTAGGAGTGTACCAACCTGCTCTTTCGATAGCTTCTTTGTGATGCAAAATGACTAAACATTTTTTTGTTTTTACAGGTTCAACAAGTCCCTGTTCGGTCACTTCATTTTGTGTCACTTGGTCCAATACGATTTGCTCAACTTCCCATTTTTGTTCTTCCTGTTTTGCTACAATGGCCGTGGCTGGTGAGGCTACAGTCTTCCTGCTGCCGTTCTGTTCATCGCTCTCTGGGCTCGTCGGAAAATGGGAAAAGTCATCTTGAAAAAAACTGTCTTGTGTAAATACGGTTTCCCTTGTTTGAGGAGTGGATGATAGTGGTTTTGGTGCTGTTATGGTGCTGGATGCAGTTTCCGTAGCAGCCACTAGGGGACTTCCTGAACTTTCTGTCATAGTTCGTCCAGTTTTAGTAGTTCTCTTTTTATTCCTTCTGTTACGACCAGTGCGAGGAGCTGCCTGTGTGGCTCCAGTTTCCTGGCTTTCACGAATGGCTCCAACCGTAACAGCAGAAGTACTCTCCAAGTGGCTGTTGCTATGGACACAACTGTCTTGAGGTGGTTTTGTTCTATCATCATCCAGTATTTCCTCTTTAAATTGTGATATAGTCGTACCAATGTGATTTCCCTGCAGAGAAAAAATATGATACGTGAATACAATATCATTATGTCATTATTTTTGCTTATTGCTGGAAAAAAAAAACAAAAAAAACATACGTAAACACTGACTCCACATGTGATAAACTAAAATGAAACTAATACAATTTCTTCTTACCTTTTTTCTTAGGATTTCGCATACTTTTTTCCCGTGATATTCAGTAATAGTCTTAGTGAACCAGAACTTGAGTCTATTTGGCCACACGAGCTCCAAACTATGTTTCCTCTTACAAAAACAGCCAATTTCTAGTTACCAACAAAGTCCCTAGTCAGCAGTTCTGAGAAGCAGCCACTAGAACTGACAAGGAAACTTCCCTGTTCATTTTTAACAACGAGGTCTGATGAGGAAACATTATATTTTTCATCTGACAAAATATACAGGACGTATCTGAACAGTAGCTCCCAACTACTACCCTCAAACTCAGAGTGAATAAGAAATGACTCGTTACAAAACTGCCCAGTCACTGGCTTATGTGCACACAATGTAACTATTATCAGATTTCTGGAGTTTTAAGATTAAAATGACATGCAAACCTGTTCCTTCTGAACCTTTACTCACATCAGATTGTGTGGTTTATGTGCCATTTAAATAATGTTAAATGCTCACACATCAGATAATAATCAGATTTTGGTGTGCATGTGAACACAGCCACTGCTACTGACCAGTGAAGAGGACTCGTCTATTCCTGCATAGGCCCAGTGAAGGGGTGGAACAACTGGGGAAAAACTGATGTGCTCAGTGTTAGGCCAGAGAACAGAAACTGTCATCATAGCTGCTCTTTTCCACTCTCCCTTTCTCACTCTCTCACACTCTCTTCCTCGCTCTCTGTTTCTCACCCTCTTTCTCCCTCTTACTCTCTCTTTCTCCCCCTCCCTCTGTGGAGATTCAAGTGGCTTTTAGAGACAAGAACAAACAGAACGACACTTTACTTTTTGCTTCTGCCTTACAAGTGCCCATGACCCACAAGCCCCTGACCATCTAAAGTGTGTTTTGGATGATTCTCACCTTTTGGCTCTTGTATTGCTCTATGCATCTCCTCAGCTGTGCCACGTCATTCTGTAAACAAAAGTCCGAATCCCGTTTGTTTTGCCACTTGTGGAGGCTTGGTAACGTCAGGGAGAAGGTACCGAGTTCTGAGTGATGCTGGAAAACGTGTCCATCTGGATCAATGTGCAACTCCTCGTTTGTGTCAGCGCTGCAAAAAAAACACAAGGCACCATGAGAATATAAGACAATACATAAGCCATATTTGTTTTAAGTGTGGTAGGCCAGAGAGATAAATACATGTATTTAAAGTGAAGTGACATACAATTAAAGGTCCCATATTACCCAAAACTGACTCTTGTGAGCTTTAAGCCATGTGAGAATATTGTTACTTCCTCAGAAACACTTTATTATTTGTCTGCCTACATCTCCAAAGCTCAAAATGCTCAGTTCTTGTTTTTTGTTTATGAGAATTTAGAAATGCCAAATGATTTTAGCATCACCACATGACATCACAAGGTAGAACAGAGCGTTTTCAGTGTATGCGAGAAGAACACAGCCGAAATATGCAAGGTGTGTGTGGAAAAACATGCATGAAAGAAATAAAACACACGTATGTTTGCGATGAGGAAACAGCATTATAACATTGAACAGAAAATACGTCACTAGCATTATTTATCCATGCAAAGGAGCAAACTGTACACTGCATCCTTCTCCGTACAGCCCGGCCCAACGCATTTGCCCACACCCTCAATGTTGCAGCATTAATTACACCAAACAGTTTGCCTCTCCTCCATTTCAGTTACAGCTCAGTTCAGAACAGTTTGACATGCGTCGCAACTAAAGCCCGGTATTGTATTTGCTCGACTTGCTTCAGCAGTGCTAAATCATTACGGTAATAGGAGCGAAATGACTGCCAACTCTAAATTAACTTAATAGGTAGGTGTGTTGCTCTGAATAAATGAAAGAATGATTACGGCTTGTGAAACGTTGTGAATGTTTTCCCATATAAGAAAAGAAGCTAAGGTCAGGCACATTTTAAACACTTGAACAAGTTCCGATGTTGTTAGCGAACAGCTGAATGCAACTAAATAATGGTGGTTTGTATTGTTCCTTCATATCCTATTTTCTCTCAGACAATATGGCTCCACTAACAGGTTTGTGTAAATATCAAGTTTGCTAGATTAGATAGGAGTTGACTTTTCAGCAACTGTTTCCTTATACTGGTTGAAAAAGATCAGTGCCATTAGGATAAAAACATATACAGTTGCACATCTGTGAAAACTATCATTGCAAAGTCAAATACATCAAACATGATAAACAGTGTTGGAAAGTAACTGAATACATGTACCAAAAATATGTACTCGGAATACTAATTTGGAGTAACAGTACTCTCTTTCATTTGGTGGTGTTCTGAATACTCTCACTTTATTGATTATGCAATTTAGGCTTTAAACCGATGATGAATAAAATATAAAACACAGCTCCTGTGATTTTTCTTTCTTTTCCAATGAGTGATTGTAAAATGCAAAAGAAACTCTTTAGTAAATATAAAGCTCCTTTTGATACTGTGTTGTTTCTTTTACACAGAGCTGCATTTCAGTTAACTAGTGTAAGAATATTCAGGGTATTCAGAATGCACTACTATGGGTCATGTATTGGAATATGAAACCAAACACATTTTAATTCAGGATTCAGTATTCAGGATTCAGTAATTAAATACAATATTCTTCCCATGATAATAAAAATATAATAAAACTGATATAGCAGTTGTATTTATTAAAATCCAATCCAGACAATGGAAAAACTCCCTGTAAACAGTAATAAAACTGTGTATCTTAAATGAGCATGTCTAATGCTACAAGAGACAATGTAAATACTGCATATTGAAACTAGTTTAACTTCATAGTTTCAGCATCAAAGCAAAGTTCCACTTTCTGCTACTGAATATCACTGTTTGATGACGAGGGCTAAAAAGATATAGCAGATACTTAGTACTTACTGTGTGCAGGGCTGAAGCCTCTGTAGGTGGTCCGGGGACGTGTCGCAGTCTGTGCTGCTCCTCTGCCTGTCTCTGTGTCCGGGCGCCTGGGGGGTGAATGAGCTCGTCCTGTTCACAGCGTCTGCTGCTGCCAAGTGGAGCAAACCTGAGAGCTGCTGCTGCCCTGCTGCAAAAAGAAAGCACCAAAAAAGGCACGATTAGGCACAGAGTGGAACAAGTCAGACCTCTTCTGGTAGAATGACAGAAAAGTACACAGAAGCATGCAAAAACCTTAACACCAGTCCTTTTAAATGGTTTAAACACATCATGAATAAAATCGAAAACAATGTACATGAGTGTTGTGTCTTTTGGCCAGACACTTCAACCAATGTTGGCGAGGGGCTGAAGCAACAGATGTGCAGCCATCAGTCAGCCCCAGGGCAGATGTGGCAGATGTGGCATAAAGGTTATTATATAATGTTATTATGTTACATTATTACAATGTTGTTACCTCATCAAAAACATGCTCATGTTTTAGTCTCACATGTTGGGCTCAAAATGCTCTGTTCCACCTTGTGATGTCATGAAGCAGCAGTCAATGAGCAAAATGATCATCAGTATATATTATTTTACTCAAAGATTGAAATAATGTTTATTTTAATCATGTTGTGGTAACAAAATCAAAATTAAGTATCACTGTACTTTATGAAAATCTAGATTAAAATTCTGAATTTGTCGTGAGTCTAGACACTCACTCATATATTATTTATGTGAACACAAACTTTTAACTATAACTCTATAACTATTTTTTTAATTATTTATTTTATTTTTTCTTCTCCAGTAGAAACTGAACTGTAATACTGCTGACCAAACAGGGAACTTAAACAAGCACAGTGTAACTTTAGATACTCACTGCTGTTGCACTGTGTGGACGCCTCTGTCCCTGTGTTATCCTCCTCTCTGGTGCAGTGAGTCTGATCCTGCCTCATGTTTTCATGATTGTCCATTTGTGTTCTGTGCTCTTCGCTCTGTGAATGCATGTGTGGCAGTGCACTGGAGCACGGGCCCCGTCTGTGAAGCTGACTCAGATGTTTTAAAGCCAAGACGAGGCTCCCATCCAGTTCCTTACATTCTTTCTGTGGAAACAGTGGAAAACAAAAAGAAAACAGTTAATGGAAGAGAACAGCCATTTGGTTCAGGAAATCCCTCATTTTATTTTTCTGTTCATGTAAAAGTCTTGTATTATTACTAAACAAGTTTATAAACATTTCATACCAAAAATAGAGAAGAAAAAAAGCACATTTATAAATGGTCTCAGCATACATTTACAATGCCCTGACATTACACACTATGTGTCCACCAACAGTTGGTCTCCATAGGGATCATTTTTGCACAGTATGTTCCACAATACAATATTAAACTCATGCATCTCTATGGAAACAGGTGATGCCACCAGGCCGAGAATGCATGCTTTTCCAAGGTATTTTTCAGCCATAAAAAACTGTAATCAAATCAATTCTAGATGCATTTAATACCACATTGAAGAACATTTAAGGCAAAGCAATAAGACCTCCATAGAGACAAGCAGGCTGCAAGTCCATAATTGCAAATAACTCGTTTTCCATGTGATATAATAAAATATGAAAAAACTGTATTTGAATGTGGCACTGTAAAAATGAGATAAGACTGTACTTCCATGAACAGCACTGTCCCAATATATGTGTCTAAAGGTATAAAGTGAACTGAACTGAATCTATCACATACATAGACTGATTTTCCTCTTCACTTACCGGATCATTCCACTGTGGAGCTTTCTGATGTAATTTACTGTTGAGCATCATGTGAGCCGTGTCCAGGGCCAAATCCTAAACAATATAACACATGACATAATTAGTTTATTTGGGTGCAAATAAAAAGCTAAGCAAGAGCGTATTAGGATGTAACAAGTGTAAAAAAATAAAAAATACCTGCACAAAAGTGAAGTTTTCCTGAGAACAGCTGATGACTGCTCCATTCGGCCGGGCCACACACAACAGCACCAGCACCTGCTCACATACATTGTGTCCTATGCAAACACACAGAATACACATAAAGTAACATAATGAACAAAAGCTTAAAAGGTCCTGCATTACAAAAAATGATTCTTGTGAGCTTTAATTTATATTTATATTTATATTTAT
>JACN01020296.1:0-13031 GCA_000787155.1 Scartelaos histophorus | reverse complement strand
AAAAACACAGAGGAGCACTTCCTGTCAGCACATTACCACATGACATCGCAAGATGTTTCACAAGTTTCAGTTTGAGACAAAAACTATCCACGTTTTTTGTGTTAAATATGTCTGAATGAGTAAATAATAATTTCACATAGATCAGAAAATAACATAATATAACAAGTTTTCAGCTTGAAAATTTTAATTAAATATAACCCTCTACTAGATTTAGAAAAAAAAATACTGTAATAATTTTGTATTTCTTTCAGGTTCATGAGGGAAAATGACAGCATAGTTGAAAGCAAAAGTCCACATTAGCATGACCATCTCCTGCCATGTTGGGTTTTAATACTCTTGATGAAGCCTGACACTTCATCACGTTTGCTTTCTTCTGCCACCTTTCAAGGCTACAACCTGGCGAGTAGAAGGAGGAGAGTAGGAGACATAGGTTAGGAGTTAGGAGCGAGGAGAGGGAGCAAAGTCCTTATTCAGGCCTTTTGTGCTCACTCGTCACATCAAGGCTCCAAATCAATCCTGCAAATTGGTTTGTTCCCCGGCAAGGTTACCAAATGACGAAGGGATGGAGCGGGAATATGAGATGGAGGAGGAGTGGAGAGGGGGAGGAGCAGAGGAGGAGAGGCAGAGGGGTAAACATGTTGTGCACTCGGGTCGGTAAAGCCGTGGAGACAGGCGGGTGAAGGATAGTCGGCTCCGGAGCGGTTGGTAACAGGTAAACCGTACAGCGAAGAGTTACGGCGTCGGGGCTAGCTAACTGTTGACGCGTGTGATAGAGTTGGAGGTTGTGGGTGCGTTCAGTTTGCTCACAGGGGTGGTCCTCGGTGTAACCCTGTCATGGTGAAATGTGGAATCCATTTTGGCACAGCTGAGGCGAAGCAAACTGGAGAGAGTATGCATTGAAAAAATTGCGCCTACCCCAAAGGTTTGATACTAAAATCTGTTTTTTATGCAGCTATCGCGTGTGATATACCTGTCAATCTTGGAAATCCTGTTCATGGGGGTTATTTTCAGATGGTTCAAAGTTCAACGCCAAACTGAGCTATACTGGCGTTGTGTCTCTGGGCTACAGTATGGTACTAAAATTCCAAACTTGATTTCAATATGCATTATGGATTCTGATACCAGAGTGGTAATAAAAACACACTTTACATAAAAGAATGTGAGTTTTAACATTAAATCAATGTATTTTCTGTGATATTAGCACATGGTATCTGTGTAACCCCGGAGTGGTCCAGGTAGGCTCCATAGTGTCCACAGGTGTGTACTAGTCTATGTGCTCTTAGACTTGTTCTGATACAGCTCAGATCATTCTAAAGAAATTCAGGAAAGCTGCATTTATGTCCTGTGAATGGACTTTTTGTGGATACCTGAAATATAAACAGATTGAATTGTGACGCAATCTAGACTCTAACTCAGACCTGGGCATTGTCCAGCTCCTGGGCCACATATGGGCCTTTGGTTGACTCTGACTGCTCTATTTATGATCATTTGGAATAAAAAATAAATATATTTTATTTTTTATTTTACCTTATGCAAGCACTAAAACTGCATTGCTTTTATTTTGGAAGTGTTTTTTTAATGACATTTTTTGTAAGTCAACCCCACTTTTTCATTGCTTAGTCATAAAATAAACTCTTACCAGTCTTAGCAACACATTAAAACAATGATACTCCAGAGTATTATCTGTTTCTCATGTGGCCCCATGGAAAAAAGGTGGAAAGTCACAAAATGGTCACAAAAAGGTGGAAAGTTATGATGAATATTTGAATCTGATTTCGCCAAAGCTTCACAACAGCGGAACAAGTGGAGAAATCAAACTTTAGTTAAAAACTAAAGTTAGAGAAAAACACCCATCTTTCCTTGTCCAAAAATGCACAAATCATATTTTTCAAAAACAACATAGCCATCTGACTAATTTTGCAAGAATAGGCTAAAATACGTGGAGCCACGTTGCCATGTTTGTTTTCATTGGTTTGGATGCCTCATTTTTGGCTTTTGCTCAAACCACAATGCTGCGCTGTGATTGGTTTACCTGGCCAGCCAGAACCACACGCCATGACTAAGCTTTACAAAGATGAGTGGGTCTGGATCCGTATCCTGTCTACCCAATTTCAAAAGGCATGACAGGTTTGTTAACCAGTCAGAGAGATCCATGGTCCGTTCATGTCAAAACAAACATGGCAACTTGTGTAGGAAAAGGGAAAAAAAGGACAGAGAAGAGGAGAGAGAAAGCAGCCCAGTTTTCTGTAAAATCAACAACTGAAGCACCAAAATCTTATATATCTTGTTCTGAATGACACAAGGATTTCAGAGAGATAAGTGTCTTTGTATTACCATGGAAATTGATATATAAGACCAAAACATTTGAGACACAGATGCTCAAATAGCGACTGAGGTTTGTCAAGCTCTATGGTTCGATTCCAGAAGCAGAACGTAGAAGGAGCAGGTCTGAACCACAGGTGATGCACCTTTAAGCTGTATGATCCATAGCTTTGTCTGTAATGTGATTGATTGGTTGATCAGATGGACAAAAATGGTGTTTTGTGTTGAATAGAATAGCCCTGATAGTAAGTAGAACAACCAAACAGAACACTGCCCCATGTGCTCAGTAAAGTGTAGTTCTCACCTTCATCAGGATCACCTCCCACCCTGTAGTTTTTAACCAGAGTTTTTCTGCCATTTTCTTGTGTGTTTTGTAGGAGCACTTCACACCCGAGTGCAAGTTCAAGGAGTGTGTGTTTGAGAACTACTACGTGACCTACTCGTCCATCCTGTACCGGCAGACGCAGTCGGGCAGGGCCTGGTACATCGGCATCAACCGCGACGGACAGGTCATGAAGGGCAACCGCGTCAAGAAGACCAAGGGAGCGGCGCACTTCCTGCCCAAACTCATCGAAGGTACCGCAGCTCATTTTTACAAAACAGGGATGTGTTGATAACAAACTCTCAGTACAATTCTCATGATATGCACCTCATGGTACAATATTAATACTTTGCACTGACATCACACTGGAGGGTGTCCTGCTTGTATTTCAATGGTGGAATGTTCAGCAGCACTCGTAACACAATGCGTGTGCATTGTGTTAGTTGTTCTGAAAAATGCAAAATGTATCAGGAAGAATGGAATGTTTTGCTAAAGTTGTAGTGTAATAGTCTGAGGTGATGTATGCTGTTATAAATGAGACAGGAGCTACAGTGTATATTATATTACATTTTCTCCTTTTCTTTTGGCTACATAAGCTCATTCATCAAATGAGCCCAGCGCTGTGTTCACACTTAACTACAGGCTGCAGTGCCCTTCAAACTACAATTCAACACTATTACAATGAACCAACACAGTGTCAAGTCTGTGTCAAGACAAGAAGGTGAATGTGTTGAGTCACTACTTAGCACTTTCTTCTTCTTTGTCCTAATCAATATCAAAGCTGGAAAAGGCATAAATAAGATTCTAAGTGCTTGAAATAAGAAGTGTTAATCTGGATTTGAGGATATTTGGACTATAGTCTTAAAACAAGACATAAAAATAGGGGCATAAAAATAGTCCCTAATCAACACTCTAAACACTACTTAAAGGTTGTGTAGAGGATTTTCCAAGGAAAGGACGAGGAGAACAGCGACTGTTTGTTCTTTTTCAAAGTTCTTTTTCATGTGTGAAACCCCCTCCACGGCAGAACCACTTCCTCTTTACGCCAGAAAAAAAGGTGCTGCTCTGTTGCTGTCCTATTCTCTTTTACTATTATCATAACTTCGACAACATTCTGGGTTATAATGAAGTCATGAGTGTGAGAGTACTGTATGTGTGCAAAATCTTGGTGATTACTTTAGATTTACATTTACATTTTATTCAAGACAATAAGTTCTCTCCTCATCACTGCACAGGACTTGTAAATACAGCTTGCTACTAATATTTTTTTTTTTGCATTGAAAATCAGGTTTTCAGATACAGGATATCGCATTTGTCTCCTAAAAAACGTCTGTCAAACTCTTGGAAATAAAGTACGTTTCCCAATGATAAGTAGAAGTTTCCTGTCCAGAAGTAGTTTAGCTCCAACGTCAGTCTTTAGACCAGACCTGGGTATTTTAAGGCCCATGTGCGAGGTTGCTTGGAATTAAGAAAATAAAACCTACTTTCAAAATGTTGCATAATGCATGGACTAAAACAGCAGTGCTTTTACTTTGAAACCTTTTTACAGTGTATGTGCGTGGTTTACGTACAGGTACTCTGAAACAAGTCTAAGAGCATGTGAAGAGCAACAAGTCAAGACTTTTGGCCCGACCCTCCACAATATTTTCTGCTTCTCATTTGGCCTCTGGGGAAAAATAATTGCCCACCCCTGCTTTAGACCCTCGTCTGCTTCAGTGACGCCATCGCTGGAATGAATCTCCTAGAATGTCCTTTGTTTGGCTTCGCTCCTTTTCCTCTTCTTTCAGCGACCTGATAAACGGACTTTCTTTTGCAGTGAACTGGTCGTGAATTCTTGTCATTGCAACAAACTTTGTGCAAACTGTGAGGAAGCTATAGCTGGAAAAAAATGCTAAGAACCGCTGCATTGGTTTAGTAAACAGCGTCTTGCGTCGAGTGTGTAAGAGCTGAACGTAAACCACATAATCCCAGTGCTCCAGAGACTCAGTTACACTAGAAGTGTAGGGAGTTTGATTGAACCCAACAGGCTGATGTTTATCTGGCCCCACCATGTCCACAGTTGATGGACTTTCATTCTTTTTGTTTTGGTCACCATAATTTCAAGGCTAACATTGACAATTTGAAACAAAAAAAATAAAATAAAAAATCATCCTCCATACAACTTTTAATACAAACACTTACTAAGTAAATATCTTATTTAAAAGGACATACATTATATAAAATTGACTTGGAGCTTTTAACCATGTTATAACTGTTCCCTCATCAAAAACATATTTGGAGTTTAGTTATTTATTTTCATTCATGCTGTTTTCATGATCCCTCTGTAAAACGTTTAGGAGAGAATGTTTTCTCAGGATTGTTTCATCCCTGGTAGAAATGCACTGTTCTTTAAGTTCATACAAGACTCAGTCAAAGTGTTTCTGCCATCACTGTCAGGAATACTGATACCACAGTGAGTCTTGTCTGTACTGCATTTGTGTCCATAGGCAAGACACTTCACCCACCTTCCACCTTGAATGAATGTGGTATGTAAGTGAGCAATGTTAGTCAGAAGGATAGTGGTGTACACTGGTAGCCTCGCCTCTGTCACTTCCCCCAGGACAGCTGTGGCTGCAATAGTACCTTTACCCCAGTTTGGAACAAAGGAATAATACACAAAATGTTAAAGTAAATTTGACCATTTTGAAAAGCACTATGTAAGACTAATGCATTATTATTTGTCTTTGCAGTGGCGATGTACAGAGAACCCTCACTCCACGATGTCGCAGAGCAAAGCCCGCCACGGAAAACGCCCAAGACCTCCAGTGACTCTCCGGTTCTCCAAAACGGCAAAAAGGACAAAGAACTGAAAGAACACAAAGATCACAAAGATCACAAAGATCACAAAGATCACAAAGAACATAAAGAACATAAAGAACACAAAGAACATAAAGAACACAAAGAACACAAATCCAAAAGCAAAACCTCCTCCTAGCACTGAGCTACCAGGAGGGGGCGCACCAGCGGACATCTTGATACTCTACCACAGGGTTGTTAGGGCTATACTCCCAACCTGTTGCCTGTGAAGGATGTCAGGCCTATATTCTCGGAGGCTGACCAACACAGTCAGGCAGGAGAACCGCAAATCGAGCCTTTTTGTCGAGTGTTCGGATTCTTATAATGTCCGGAAGAAGATCTGTCCCTGTTTCGTGGTTGGAATTTTAAAGCAATAACTTCACAAAGAGGAAAAAATGCATGACTTGATGACGAGGGTCAGCAGATGGAAAAAAGAAGAATCTCATGGAAGCAATTCTCAACATTTTATTTGTATGTTTTTATTTAAAGTGGAGCTAAACACTAAATCTGCCTTTTTTGTTACTACATAGCGCACATGGTGTTTCAATAGCATTATCTTTGTTTCTAGTTTTTGGCAATTTCAGTGCAAACTACGTCGATTTGCAGCTTTCTTTTTAAAAAGAGCCTATACTGCCTTCAGTGGCTGTAGCGACTTCAAGTACTATGTGACATTACGCAAGACTGCCCTGATTACAGCCAGGTGTTTCCGATCACAATCACCTGTGTGCAGAGGCGGAGTTTGAAGCGTGGATACCTGTTTGATTAATCACACTGTTCCTTATACCTCCAAACCCCGCCCCTTCCTCTTTCACTTAAGTCCATCAGTTAAGGTGTTTAGTCTCACTTTATTTATTTCATTTTTTATCAAAATCTTCAAAAATCTTCCAGTATGTTTGTACCCGGCTAGGACATTGTAATTACTTTCGGAATATTGGTCTGCAAAGTTGATAATTGTCAAACTACCTCTGAACGCTATTGGACAAACACTAGCAACGAAATAATGCATTACTTCTTAACCAATGCAAATGGCAAGAAATCTCAATAATTGAAATTTCCGTTTAAAATTTGTGACACTTCAAACTGGTGTGAACTTTTAATGTTCTACAAAGAGTTGATCCAAATCCAATGTAAACTCATTTGAAATTCATGGTCTCATTCAAAATTTAGAAATTCTAATCTGTGTAAATACAAGTTAAATGGAATTTGATGGGGAAAAAAAAAAAAGTTTTAACGACTGAAGTTTGAATCTTCAATCACTTCACGTTGCAATATGAGGGAAGTGGCTTTCCATCCATCCATTTTCCCGCTTAATATCCGGCTGGGTCGCGGGGGCAGCTCTGCCCATTACTCTATGCACCAGACCCAGACCCTATGAACCCCTCTGCAGGTGGTGAGCCCACAGGAGGGAGGGACTCCCCACCGGTCCCTTGTTGTACACTGTTCATAGGGTGTTTCATGTTTTTGGTTGATGGGGGAAACCGGAGTACCCGGAGGAAACCCATCCAGACACGGGGAGGAAACATGCAAACTCCACACAGAAAGGCCCGGGTGACCCGGGGATCGAACCCGCAACCTTCTTGCTGTGAGGCCTGAGTGTTGCCACTCGGCCACCGTGCCGCAGTTAACCGCAGTTCAACGGCATAAAAGGTCTCATTTACTGTTTCAAAAAATGTGCAAAATTGACTCTTGTGAGCTTCATGTCATGTTATAATGCTGTTACCTCCTCAAAAACATTGAGTTGTGTGGTTTTTCATTCAAATATGGTTGAGTAATCCTTAATTATTAGCTTGTCTACATCTCCAAAGCTCTGTTCCACCTCGTGATGTCATGAAGAGGTAGTTTTCCAAGTAGCAGCTCCTTTCACCTTTAGTTGAGTAGAGACTCAAACTGAAATAATCCAAGCGATTCTAGTGAAAGTGGATTGAGTTAAAAAACCCAGAACACTTCCTGTATTACCACATGACATCACAAGGTGGAACAGAGTGTTTTCACTTTGATAGAAGAACTCAGCCTAAATAAAAATGCAAGGTTTTGTGTTAAACATTTGACACACTCCATTTCTGTGATATGAGGAAACAACATTATAACACAGATCAAAATACTCTCAAACTAGGCCTATTCAACTGCCTATTAGTCATATTAGTAGAATCATTCAGGCAGCTGGTTGTATAACTGTTGCTTTTTTAAATCAAGTTAGACATATTCTAATACACAAATGAATAGGCAATTTATAAAAGGGAAAAAAAGAACAAATACGCTGACAACTAGATGAAGAAAACCAGGCAATTTTCTCAGTTTTCCCAGATTTTTTGCAGTGTTACTATTGCCAACACAGCCGAAAGGAAGTCGTCATCCCCATGATTCCAAACGTCTCCCGGTTTTGCGGCCTAATATGACCCCTTTAATCTCGATCTAAGGTTCCACTTGTTTATTTTTGTAGTGGGTGTACACGGAACTACTCGACTTTATTTCTTAGGCCATTTTAGTTCCCTTCTACTGTGTCAGCGACTTTATTCCATTGGACAAATAGGCTACTATGTGTGTTTGTGTGGTGTGTATGTGTAGCTACCATAACCTTCCATCTCTCAGTCACCTTTGCCACCATCTGATTACTTTGTGAAATAGACAACATTTTCCTCTCCGCAGCACAAGGAAACCCCTCGCTCGGAGTGCGAATTAGGATTCCTGGACCCTGACATTCAAGAGGGGGTATAACACTTCTATGGGGTATTAACCGCTAACACAAAAAGCTATTTAGATCACCATTGTTACCTTTTATTGTTTTGAACATTTTCACTTTTGTATTTGACGTACGGAATCTCCCCTCCCTTTTGCTCTCCGTGCTAAGTCACTCCCTCTTCAGAGCACTGTCACTTTTAATTAAACTATGCCACATCGCATCAGATTTGTCACGTCAATGCACACAGTTTTGTACCATTTTTTAAGATTTTCAGGATGAATTTTGTCGTGTGGGAGCATGGGTGACGTAGGCTTGCCGTTAAAAATGTACAAAAACAGAACTAATTCCTTTAACACGGTTTGCCCAAAGTTATTCTTCACTTACCTTATGCCATCTAAGCATTCTAAATATTCACCGCAGTGAGTTTGCTTTTCACAACTCTCTGAGACTAGCAGAGAGTTTGCAGTCATGGTCAAGTTTGTGACAACTGGCATGCTAATGTGCACTTCCTGATTTTTGGTCAGTAAATTAAATGCAGATAGCACACAGCATAACTTCACGTTCAGTATCCCGTTAACCCCTTACAAAGCCTGAATATTTTTTAATAAACTCGTGTTGTTGTTTTTGAAGACTAATTACTTTTTTTATCACAAGCAATATCTCTAAATTGTAAGTAGCACTCCATCACATTAGCAAGAGGCTGTTGTCATCAGTGAGCTGTCAGTATTATGGGATAGCTAGTTAACTGTGGTCGGTCAGGCGTCGCACGGGTCCATGTGTTATCTGCTGAGCTGTCTTAACAGTGACAAGTGCAGTGTCCATGGAACGCTGAGGTAATGGGGTCAGCATACAGTGTACGTACGCACACTTCTATAGGCACTAGAATGTATACTGGACCAGAAAGGGGACAACAAACAGATAAACTGAAGTTTTTGTCAATATCTCGCTAATCTACACATGAAATAAAAACTCACAAACTTATTGATGGTGTATTATGCAAAATCAACTTTCCTGAAGAGGTTTTAGATGTCATCCATGCATGTTTGAGTAATCTAGTGATCTCTCCCAGGTTCTATTCGAATGCTTCTATACATATAGACAAGTGTGATACTAAACACTACACTACAACTTCTCAAACCTGGTACAATGTGATGCAACTGTTGTGTGACTTAGTGCGAGGGAAGAAAAAAATGAAACTTATTAAACACGTGAATGCACAATAAAAGGTAACGTGGTGATCTGAATTTCTACATCAGCACATATGAACAAAGTGAAATTATTTTACACAATCCTTAACAAAAACGATTTGGTTCAACATGTGTGTATCTTTAGGCATTTCTTTCAATATATGGTGAATTACCTATAGACAAATATAGGCTCCTCTCCATGACGTCATATCAGACTATGGAACATGAACACAGTCTATGTAACAGTATAAAAACATGAAAAAACACCATTAGTTACTTTTAAAGGTTTTGCAGTGGTCTAAACTCATTCCTCGCATTCTTATTATCCACCAATATTAGTTTATAAGCAGTTTTCCAACTTTCAGAGGGCATTGAGCTTTGCAATAAAAATGCTTTATAACACAGACAGTAAACTGACATTAAAAGCATTTTATTTTTGTTTTTTTTTAAATAAATCCGCTATAAAGTTATTAGATTACATAAACTTAAATAGGATACAGTCCCTTGGGGTTTTAATGGTTTTCCTGCTAGCATGTGTTATTATCCCTCACACTTGTGCTGAAGTTTTAAGGAGGGCCTATAGTGCGTTTGTGTGCTCTATAGTCATAATTTATGACACCCATGGGTTCGTTATGTTATAAATTGGACATTTTAAATCACAATGTTCATTTAAAATCGTTTAATAAAAGAAAGAAATCTGCCGACTTCCACGTTAGAAAACTGTGGTACCCAGTGGGAGCTGACGTCGCTGTTCACACTATCACAACAAAGTATCATGCAGCTGTAGGCACCTCTGATGGACAGCAGCAGATTTGTACCAACATACCTATGCGACGCTGTCAAATCAGAAAAAAAGTTCAGAATTTAAAATTGGAGAACGAAGTAAGTATAGAGCAGTGGCCATGTACTAGTGTCAGTGAAAGTTAAAAGTTTGCTCCGACATGCACAAATCTTACTCAATACAACTTCAAGAGGGCACTTGAAGAAGGAAAAAACTGTAACTTGGTTAAAAACTCTGTAAAGTCAATTTTGCAGAATAGGTTCACTTTAAGAAATTAGACCTTAAAATACCCACATCACATTTATATATTCAGCTGTGCTGCTCTCCCTTTCTCATGAGGCTATTTATTGGAAATAGCCAAACATGGATGCAGCAGATGGAGAATCATACTCCATTCATCAAACTGCAATTCCAAAACATGAGTTTGTTCCCTCTGTAATCAATCACTCGCTCTAAATTATTCACTGTGCCATATTGTGCGAAAAATATCCTAAAATTGTGTTATGAACTGTTTGAAGATACCAAAGTCAACTCTGGATAATTGTATTCACTTTTTATTATAAATCGTTACACTTTAGGTACATCATATTTTTTTAAATCATTCAGCACTACAGTTGTCAAAAGTATTGAAAATCAGATACTAATTGATACTAAAATTTGTATTTGAGCAAGTATCTATACTAAAATTCACATTCACAGGACAAAAATGGTACATTACTTTGAAAAAGACTGATCTGATCTGTAAATCATTTCGCCCAATGGCAAAATAGAGAAGTTTAATGACATACTGTGGAACATTCCATTTCCATGACCACATGCACATAGCACATCCTCCATCAGAAAAGCTACAGTGTTTATCTAAAATATAGTCTCATCTAAAAATCAATAATTTCCTTGAACTTTTTTGCAAAAAAAATGAATGAAATGTGATTATTTGATTTTGATATATATTGTCCCCATTGTAACATCAGACACATATTTGAACTTACTGCACCTTCTTAGAGGATCAGTTGTAGGTTGTAATTGTGGAGGAAGTGCGCTGTAAGTTAATCAGAGAAACAGGATTGACGATAAGGGCTTTGAGACAGAGGGACGCACCAAAGAAAAGACATTTGCAGCCATGTGTTGAACAAAAGCTGGAATTATGCAAATGGATCTCCCCTGTTACCTTCAAACGCCAATTAGATGCACTGATAACCTGGATACAAATGGAGCAAACTAATCAGGAAGTGATGACAAAGGGAACCAATCCAGATAGGCTGAAAGCGCTGCGCCAGTGTTCTCACACGGGCTAAAGAACCTAATTAAAGTGTTAAGTACAAATTGGTGTGCTGGAATAGTGGTCCCCTGCGGTTAGCTAAATCCAGAACGTTTTATTAGCCCGGTAATTACACATCTTTAATTAAATAAGTCAGAAGAAGTGGAGATGTCAGTTTGTAGGAAAGTTTAGAGTATGACTGAGGATTGTAAAAGGGCTGGGAAATATGCACACTGCAATAAGGTCACATTTTAGCTGTGTCATTTTAAAACTATTTGGAAAAAATATATATATCATGAATAAATACATTAATAGAATATGAAATCATTCTTTATGTTAATAAGCAGAAATTAAAACTCATACAGAGACAAAAAATCCCTATATTGGAGCCTTGATTATACAGTGCATCTATTCTGAGGGCTAATGCTAATGTTGAAGACAAAATGTAATGGACTATCTCACGAAGTTTCAGGTGGCATTGTCCAATTTCAAACCATGTCTGTTTTTCAAAATGCACATGTCCAGATGTTTTGGGCCTCACACTGAAGTTGCTATAGTAAGTATAGTAAGTACTTAGGACAACACTCTACTCTCTCTATTCCTTTTTTAATAAATACACATTTAAACTGTGAAGAAATGTTGGGGAAAAGACCAGAGTAAAGTCTGACTTCATCAGTTAAACAGCTACAATTGTTTTTGTTCCTATTTTTAAGAATAAACTCTGAAATGGTCAAACTTTAGCATGAATATATTTCATCTAAATACAATATGTGTGGCTACAACATATTGACAGACAGCACACGCAGCCTAATAAACATTAAAAAAGTAACCAGATTAAATGAAAAAACAAATACGTGGTGATAAATCAGGTAATAGCACCAGGCATAGCTTGTGTGTGTTAGCAACAGCATTTTTTTTATGTATATGCTAAATAAAATGTATAACAATGCACATTATGACAGAAAAAAGCCTATTATCAATTAATCTGAAATTCCTAGGGAGGCATCCTCAAACAGACATTATAACATAACTCATGCATTTTTCATTGTTATTTTTTCTATAGCTATAACTAAATAAAGTGCACTGGAGGGTCCCTGGACATGAACTAAGGGCTAATACCTTTACAGTACATAACTATGTAACATAATAACAATAATAATATAAATATGCAGACAGAAGCATGATTTAATGTCATGGTCAAATATGCACACGTTTGCATTAGAAACACCATTTTCTGTGTTGTAGGCCTATGGCTCAATTATGTGTGTATTTTCACTTGGATCTGTCAGTGGATGCTAAACAGTGATGGAGTGTGATTATCGGGAAATCCGTGCGATTTCTCTGACTCGACAGTAACATGAACGATCCATCAGCTTCAAATATGGCAAAGTCATGATTCTCATTGTTCATTTGTGCTTGTGTACAGGAAACTACTAAAACCAACCTCAAATACAAGACTGTTATTCCAACCAGTGTTTTACCGTTAGCATGAACCATTAGCACACTGGTACGTTAGCATGATTACGTGTTTTTTTAGCTGCTAGTGTGATTAATTTATTGTATTTAATATATTTTTGATGGATTGTTGGTGCTACTTTGAATTGACTGGGAGAAGCTGGTTAGGTCTACAAACGATAGAATAATAA
>KN491617.1:9591-34586 GCA_000787155.1 Scartelaos histophorus | reverse complement strand
TAACCCACGGGTCTTGTTTTGAAGTTATTGAAGTTATATCTGCGCAATAGTAGCTGTTAGCCTAAATGTCAAAGTTCACTGTCCATGCAACTATCAAATTAAAACTTGGCAGAATTGACCAAACATGTCTGTCTTTATTCCTGTATTTGCAGATTGCAGTGACTATTGCAGGACTGACAGGTAAAGAGCCAGTCAAGTGCAGCAGGAACGTGGTCATCTGTCCTGATGCCAGTCTGGAGGAGGCCAGCAAACAGGTGAGCTATTTCCTTACATTTCCTCATAACTTAAAACATAACTCTTAATCTGCAGCAAAAGTGAGCCATGTTTTGCAGGTTTATAGCCTACAACAAAACTGACAGAACTGATTTAACTTACTGGTGTCATACTTTCACTATGAGATTTTAGAGTAAACATTTGTAAACAGAAACCCCTTGGTTATAACTAAAATGGCCACTAGTACTACAGCATTTCCAAGTGATATTTGTACAGACCTTTGGGGAATTATTCACTGCGATATTCATACTCTCATGCAAAAAGCTTTGCACAATAAAACTGAAGACCTGATGAAGCCAAATTTTTTCAACATTAACTTTTTTCATATGTATATATAAATAGCCAAAATATTGTATAAAACACTTAGCAGTTTTATCAACACTCATTTTTACATGTTTGCTTTTACAGGGTCCTTATGATGTGGTGCTTCTTCCTGGAGGGTTGCCTGGGGCCCAGAATCTGGCTGAAGTGAGTCACATAGTCTCTGGCTCTGAATAAATGTCTATAGTGAAGTAGTTTGACAAAATATTGTTGTTACCTATTTAGTTAACTTATTAGTAAGTGATTCCCAAGGTTGGAGACATGACTATAAACATGTTGGGTTTTTTTTTACAGGATAGGGTTATGTCCATCATTCAGTATAACCATTTCATTTTCAAGATAATAATAATATTTTGCAGATGGCAAAATCACAACAAACAATTTGCACAATGATGATTATCTTTATGATTAAAAAATACATTCATACAAGTGCTTAAAGATGACTTGGTTACAGCCTCTGTCAGACAGGTGCTGTGCTGTTTTGCTTTATCATGACATAAATGAGATGTTGGTGATTACTCTTAGGTTTCCTTTTGCACAGCTTTTCTCAGCAGCCTTGGTTATCTATCACTTTGATTTCTGTAGCCTATGTCCATATGCTGTGAGAATGATTCAGCAGACATCTGTGTGCTCTGTGCTCTGTTCAGTCTCCTGCTGTGAAAGAGGTGCTGAAGGAGCAGGATGGGAGGAAAGGCCTGATCGCAGCCATCTGTGCAGGTGAGCCTTTGCATATAAAGTGGTTTTCATACATTTTGATATGACTATACTTTAAACTTAAAATTCTAGGGCTATATGAAAATGTAGATAAAAGTACATAACATTTACAATGTATTTTTTTTATTTCAAAGTTGTGTAGGCACAATACCAAAATTTAAAACTTTAATACTAACAAAAAGACTTCATACTTGATACTAAATTTGATACCACAACAAAGATAAATGCAATTTTTTAATACAAGGAAAGCTTTACTACACAAACCAAAAGAGCAAGAACAGGGGCCTCATTTATAAATCTGGCTTATGCACAAGTCATTGGGTAGGTGCTCCTTTTGCCAGCCATGGGATTTATGAAACTCCCTCTATGGAGCTCAGACTCACCTGTAAAGCTAAAGCAAGCAAAGGCGACACTCGTGGAGAGGAGCAGAAAGGAAGAGAGTTTGATGAAGTGTTTGATCAGGAAATCATCAAATCCATGTATATAAAATAATTAAATTCAGCATTTAAGAGGTTAGCCAAAACACGGAGAAGGGCTGTTTATTCCACTCATTATTCTCTACAATATTGTACATTTGAGACTCACTTTCCTGGTGTCCCACAGTCCATGCCGTGACCATAGACTTCTTTTGGCCACAGTTTGTAGCTGGGACCCAACACAGAGGACGAAATTATTATGAAAGAGAAATCTCTTTCCTCAGATGGAGCACAGAAGCCAGACTTTGGTTTAATGAAGCACTGGAACTAAACTTCACTTTTACTTTTGTCTTTACACTCTTGAGTGCCAGTGTGGGCCAAGTCTGCGTGCAACACAAAGCCTACTGGCCAAACCTCACCCGAACTCAAAATATTCCCTGCATTTTTGTGTAACGGGGACCTCCTGCAAATGAGAGCTTGTGCTTAAAGGCTCTGCCTGTACCCATCCCGACCCAGGCTGGCACATTCACAGAGTTTGGATGTGTGGACTTTTATTGGCAGAATAACAGCACTTGATATGTGTCTGATGTGTTGCATGCCAAATCTGTGTTCTACCTGCCGAAGTGCTCGTCTCCTGAAAGCTGGTCCACGTATCCCTCGCTCAATCCTTTCGCTCTCGAGGAGGGCATCTGAATCTCTTACACGCGCTCATAGCCCCCTCCTTTGACCACTGAGATCACCCTGTGCACATTCTACTAGTTCAGAAACAGGGCCATTCCCCACACACACACATCATATTCTAAAAAATATAGAGGTAAAACTATTGAAGCATCTTGAACTTTATCTGCAATGATCCACTGTCTAAATATGATGAAATATTATTAAGTTAACAGATGTTGTCACTTTTTGTTTTGTATTTAGTTGTAAAACCTTGTTTAAGCCTGTGACGTGAGTGCGTGGAGCTGCGTGGAGCTCCCCCCTCCCTCTGTCCCGTGTGTCTCCGTTAAACCCACTGATTATCTGCTCATGTTTAAAATCTTATTCACGAGTCACTTTGCATGCCCCTTTTATGGTGAGGTGGAGGTGTGGAGAGGGCGTGACACGGCTTCACGTGGGCAGATTCTAACTGCAGGTGGGATCTATGAAGCACAGATTGCGTTTTGTGCGCGCACAGAGAGTTTTCTAAATATGGAGCACGTCTCTGGTGACCACTAGGAGTACGCACTAGTTTAAGACTACGCCTACACAGTTTTTTTATAAATGAGGCCCCTGATCATTCTAAAACTATTTACGAAAAGTCCAACTTCATTTTCTTCAACATTTTTACCTGAGTAACTAACCTAGAGCCGAATAAAGATGAATTTTGGAACATTTTGTACAGGTCTAAACTACGAAGTTGGCAGCTTATATGACAAGTCCATATACAAGCTATTCGGTATTCAGATTACATTAATTAACAAAAATCTTAACTTAAAAAAAAATCACAGAAAGATTGGACTGCACTTCTGCTTAAGATGTGGTATATTTCAGCACTACTGAATGCTGTGATATTGTAGCCTATGTTTCTCCATGACCTGTTTTTGCAGTGAAAACAGTCCAGTCCTTGGCAGATTTGATGTAGTGACATTTATATCTGACATCGTGTACTGTGAAAGCTTTGGAAGGACAGTATGAACAATGAAACAGAACAATGCAGCAAAGTGGATTGAAGGGTGTCCTAGAAATGGCTCTATCCTCACAGGACTATAGGCCTAATGATGCTGCAGCACACAAGCTGTTCTCAAACTGGTTATTTACCCTGACAACAGATTATATTAATATTGGTTTGTGGTAAATGAGCTTTTAATGATAATTCCAAGTAAGTAAGTGTCTTTGCTGTATTAGTATTGCAATGCCTTGTTTTATAGGATAACTTTATTTAAAGAGAGGAGGTATTATGAAAAATTGACTTTTTGTCTTTTGTTTTTACCATTTGTTAACATTGTATTCTCATCAAAAAATGCTTTAAGTGCATTCATGCATGTTTGAGTAATCTTGTGTTCTCTCCTGATGTCTCCACTATTCAAACCCTCCTTACAGTTCACAGTACTACCACAAGCCTATGTAACCTGTGCTCCAGTGCAGCCATTTGTCATAAATATCTTCAATTACACGTTATATTTATTCAGCATTTTCCAAGTGAGCTTCGATATTAAATCAATTTGATGAAACATAGTGTGTGCTTGATGATATACTTTCTTATTTTTGGGGCATTTTCCAGACTAAAATCAGAATAATTCCTAATAGTTATGTGACCATCAGGTCATTTTAGCATTTTCCCCATCACAGAAAGATGATCTTGATTGATTTTGTCTCAGATTTCAGCCTCCTCCCTATCTCCCTGTCCGACTGTGGTTCTCATAAGTCTCCCGTGTCTCCTTTGGGTGGTGCGTTACCCGGCAGTCTGCTCTCTGCGCAGGGAAAGTGTAATCTAGAGACTGTTTGGGAAGGCAGCCAAGACGCCAGATCAATAACTTTCTATTTATTAACAGTTTTTGGATGAGCTCACTGCAGTGCTGCGAGGACAGAGCTGAAGAATAATGCAGCAGTCAGTGTTTTCTCACTTTGCTCTTTTCAGCACTGTCTTTGGAGGTTAAAACGTGGAGTGGTATTGGAAAGCAAAGATACAACTTTTTACTTTGCTTTTGTCACAGTGCACTAAGGAAGCTGTTTAGAAATGCATATGGAACTTTAATAGGTCCTTGATGGCGTTTACAAGTTTTATCGCAGTAATCTAAATTCCAGTTTCAGTTGTCGCAAGTAGCAAATGGCAGATTACTTCAGGAAGAATTTGCTTTGCGAATGACAAAATATCATATTATCGAAACATATGGTTAATACCCTAGTTTTGACTTCTGCAAGCATGCTCTAAAATGCAAGGAATTCTTCATATTTCAGTATTTTTTTGCCAGGATTTAAAACATGAATTTTAAACTGGATCCTACTATGGAAACATGAATTGGAAGTCAAATCACAGTTACAATGCTGCTTAGAGAAATGTGACTTAGATATGTTTTCAAAATTATTCAGCTCTGATATTTGCCAGTGTTTTGTGAAATGGCAAACACAGTGCATTGTTTATGCATTTGTTGTCACCTTTCACACAGTGTAATATGATGCTTGCCCTTCAGTTTATATTATTGCATCATATCCATTTTTTCAGCTATAATAACCGTGTGTTTTGTTCTACCCTTGACCCTCTTAAGTGCTCAGAAAAACAGACCTAAATGAGCTAAATACAGCCTCCTCCAGTGGTGCTGATGTTAAATGAAGCTTAAAGATCTGTTCCCTCCACAGGTCCCACAGCTCTTCTGGCTCACGGCATCGGGTTCGGAAGCACGGTCACCACTCACCCCGGCATGAAGGAGAAGATGATGGCCGGAGGTAAGAATAGAAAAGGATACCATAAACAGACTTATGTGGTATTGGCTTACATTGATTATATTAGAACATAATCTGACTGCTGTTATTTACTCTTTTACAATACTGATTATGCTATTACTTACTTAAAATAGCTAGCTCAAAATAAATATCTAAAGGCATATTCTGTAACTTTATATATTGTGCAGTTATTCAGTTACAGGTGTTTTTTCCAACCCCAAAAATACACTGAAAAAGCAATTTACTATGAGCCGGGTCAGTTCTCTATAGATCTTTATCTTGGCTTGGTGGCATTACCAGTTTGTCTCCTGGGAGAAGGTGGATATGTTTAACGAAATACTGTAGGACAAGGAAGGCACCACCACCAAAAAGATTACATAGTGCATCTTTAACCAATGCAACTTTTGAAATGTCTCCACACTTTTGTTTATTACCTAAAACCTCTTCTAATGTAGCTCATTCAGTGACAATTCAGTTGGCAATTTGGTAATGTCTTGCATTTACGTAGTAGAGACAGCAGATGGCGCTGTGCTCACTTAGTTTAAGAAGGAGAATATTGTCATTATGCAGCAGAGGAGAGCATAGCACAGAGGAGGAGACAGATGCGGAAATTTGACAGAACATGCTAGAACTAGGTCACCTTAAAGATTGATAGGTGATCTAAGTGCATAGGGTTGAGTGAGTGGGTGATCCTATCCATTATGTCATATTGTAAACATTGTATGCCATTCTTTTTTTCTTTTTTTCTTCACTAAGATCACTATAAATACTCTGAGGCCCGCGTTCAGAAGGATGGACATTACATCACCAGCCGTGGGCCAGGAACCAGTTTTGAGTTCGCTCTCACCATCGTCGAAGAACTTATGGGGGCTGAAGTTGCAGCTCAAGTCAAAGCTCCTCTCCTGGTGAAAGACTGAGCGGAGAGATGATACTACTTAGACTAATACATACTGTACTTTGCACTTGCCCGACAGGCTTCAATGCAGGCACTTCTAATCCATTATAGTTGGCGCAAATAGTCAATGTCACTTGTGCCATATTGCTATTCCAGGGACTTATGATGCTACTTTGTCTTGCTAAGTGAGACATTAAAGGTGCCCTTGATGTCAAAAAGCGAATGGATGAATATGTAAAGCTTTCAAAATCGTTATACATTTTGGTTCAGATGCCCTTTGCAATGACTATGTGAATGATCTAAATTCATATACTCATTAAATTTCTTGTTCATGGTCATTAAAGCATTTAAAAGGTGAAGGTCTGTCTTGTGTGTTGTCTTCATTTTAGAGGTCATGGTGACTTTCCCTGCCTGCAGTGGTTGGTTGCTTGTTGTTACCTAAATATAGGCTGCTAAATGCAATGTACTGTGAGATCCTGAGAGAACGCGGGAAGCTGAAACCAAACTTATTGACAAACGCCTTGACCAATCAGAAGCCTAGGACTGGCTGCAGTTGTGCCAAGCTCGGCCAATGAGCGCACGGCCGCAGCCAGAGGGGCGGGGCGCAGTCGCAACGCGTGGTGGGTCTGACGAGCAACAAAATCCAGAGGGTTTTGACAGTGAAAGGAAGCAGTGTATCGCCATAAGGTAGGACATTTTGGCTGTTTGTGTTAACTAAAAGTGGCAGGTGTTATGTCTACGCGCTTGTCTCTTGTGTTCGGTCTTTCTATCATTCAAACACACTGTTCTTTTTCGCATTGTACGCAACCAGACCACCACCAGATCCTAACCGTTTTAAATTGACATGAGTATGTTTTAGTGTTTTAGTATGTATCATCAAGCTACATTTTATCTGATGTTCCTGTGACTATTTTACATCAATCGTATGTTTAATATTCGTGAGAGAAGCTATCATGACAAGTTCCGCGCTAACCATGTTGTTGTAATGGATTGACTCGTCTCAAATTGGTCTGTCGTTAGCTAAATCTGACAATATAAACATATGCACATTAATAATTAGCACCCACTGATTTGGGAGACTAATTCGGGGGTGGACGAGCTGCATTGGTACGAGTGGGATGATACTGCTGCAGATGTGAAGCGACGAGAAGATCCAGGGAGCTGTCCACACTCGGCGCCGCAGTCAGGGATGTCTCTGCGGCTAACAGTGCGCCAGAGGCCGGGCGCACTCCCCCAGAAGACCCGAAACAGAAACCTGTAAGCGGAGCTGTGTCAGAGGCGCGTATACTATTAATACTGTGATAATAAATCTATAATAATCTACGGAGAGGAGCATTAAAGATGATTTTGGGGGGTTATAGCGAGATAAACCACAGCACCTGGCACCCCGTTTTACGCAGTCTGGGGAGTTGGGCAGCTCTGAGCTAACAGGTTGCCCAAGTTGTCGCAGGGATTAGAAATGGTCTGAAGTCAGAGCAGTCGATATAAACATCAATATTGGCTTTCATTTAGAAGGCCTACATCGTCTCTTTGCATTGTTTAGTTGATTGCATATGCCTGTAGATTTACAAGTTTAAGAGACTACAAAATGTTAGGTCCAAAAGGCTGTCAATCTGGAATGCAGTTATTCTGTTCTTTTGATATAGGTCTACTACAGAAAGGAAAGTAATGTGTAATCTCTTTTTTCATTTTTAGTCATGGTGTGTTCTTTTGGTTTGAGATGATCATGCAAAGGCAGGCTTGGATAGAGATGAATCACCGTAGACACCTCTAGGGACATCCCCAAAGAAGATGAGATGATGCATTACTACACAAAGCAAGCATAGGAACTAGTTGTAATTACTTAACAAGAATCCAATGGTTTTATAAGCTAATTTTGCAGTTTCGAGTAAAATAGCAAGTGAACTAAAACGGATTACTTGCTCAGTGTGATGTGTTAATTTTAAATGAAACGTCTAGTCCTAGTCTGCAGGCCATTATTTGAACATGCCAGATTTAATGTTGTAGCCAAATGATCATGCATGTATTAATGATGCATATTTGAAAAGGATTTAGCGGCATATGTTGGAATGAGAGATAGCATTAAAGTAAGAAGATTAACAAGTCAACCTACAGAGGCATTTGTCACTTTGCGCTTTTTACAGGAAGATCTCGAGGTGTTACTTCATGTTGGTCATGTTGCAGCGCAGAGAGCCGCATTAGTCATTTCAAGTAGAGAGGGTGAATTTTGTATTATTGGGAAATGGTTATATTCATGCTGAGCAAAGCAGAAGTACTACTGCAGAAGTGTCACTGGTCATACGACTACTTTTCTGCGAATTTACAGCAAAATGACAGTGACCTTTTAATAATGTCAGTATCTGTAATTGAAGCCAATAGTGTAATGTATAAATGTAATAAAAATGGTACAGCATTCATTCAATCAATGTGAATTTAAATGACCTAAACAATAAAATAGCAACCAAAAAGTAAAACACAAAATTCTGAATACTTGTGTCCAGCTAGATTTTGCTTGGTTGTGGTTATGGTCAATTTGCATGTTTCAAATGGAGTTTTATTACTGGCATTCATTGGCAGTTCCTGTTATAGTTGGCATGTGTATGTAAAATTGTAAAGAGTTAAACTGAGTCTATCCATTTCTGCTTTTTTGAAGTTCACCACTGACCATGGTACATAGTAAGAATTATTTAAGAGTCCTCTGAGACATTAGTATAAACACAACCATAAACTAGAATTCAACAATAATCTCTGCCTGATGCCCGCTCCAAGGAGGTATGTATTTACTTTCATAGAAGTCCAATTGTAATCCGTCAGTGAACACTTCTGCATATTGGTGATGTAAGTGCCATAAATATTATTCTCCCAAAGGTTATTATGCAAACATGCCTTCTATAAGAGAATACATTGCTGGTGGAAATGGTGTTGCATTCCTCTCCATGCTGGTCTCATTCTGGCCGTGCACCTGTTTACTGCAGTAGTTTTGGCTCCTGGTGAATTTTTACGGCTAGTTGTTTGCCCTTTAACAGCCCATAGCGTTTTAGCCTGTCCACTGCTTGTCATTTGAAGACAGCATCAGCCCATTATTGTAGATGTGCCAAAGCTGAACATCTTGGGATCAAATAAGTGAAGAATTGAAATGTCAGACTTGGATGGAGTTTGGTGGCAGCTGTGAAACACTTAATGTCGTGTTTTGCAGTCGGATATTTCTGGAATGTTAACAATTTGCACTGTTGCACGTAACATGTTAGAATTATTCTGCTCGAGCAGCCGTACAGTAAAGGGCTGCAGGCTTTGCTCCCTATTTCTGGATGGGGCAGAGGAGAGAGGCACATGCAGGGGGAGGGAGCTCTGGGCATTGAGACTGACTCATTGGTTTAGCTAATGATGTAATTAGAGTGGTGCACTTGCATCTCCTGATTAGATCCCTCCTTTGGGCTGACGTTTTGATGGGAAACGCTGCATTTGCTTGCGTTTATTGGGAAAATCAATTTACAAAAGCTATCAGTCAGCTTTGAGGATGGGTTTAAATGCAATTTTTTAGAACTTAGGAATTTTGTGAGAAAGATTTTGTGTCATCACTGTTTTGTCTAGCCAAAACTGTGATCTATATGCACAGATATCAGCCCCTCCCACCGTCTGAAAGCAGGATGGCCTTGTGTCCTCCTCACAGACATGATTTCTTCCGCTATCTGCTATTCAACTGTGGCATGTCATGTGCAGGGCAAATATCTCTCAAATATTCTCTATGTCAATTCAAGTTACAGCTGTTTTCAAGCATTTGTGATACGTCATTTACCGTGTTAGTTTACATCGTATTTGTCTGATTTGTTACTATGTCCACCAATCCCATTCTTGAAATATTGAAATAGCATCTGAATTAATTCTTGTCTTAATTGTCTTAATGTTTTAATTCTGTCTTAATTCATATGCACCTTAGTTAAAGTGAAAGTGATATAAACAACTTTCAACAACAATCTCTGCTTGTGTCTAGTGCTTGTTGCTGATTGACGAAGCAGGTGACAACAAAAAACGTATTTCAGTGAACTCACCACAAAACCTTTTTATACCTCCTATCTGTAACTGAGTGTGAATCTGCACCACGAGCAGTGAGAAACCACAGCAGACATGGGGCCGCTCGAGGCAGGACAGGCTGTACTCTCACACTATGGAACCTCTCTGGTCTTGTGCCACCTATTTGGTCTGCTTTAGTATGACATTAAACATATCTATCTTCTCCGCTAAAATATATTGAACAACATGCATTCATACCGGGAGCGGGTTTACCTCTCAGATCTGACCAGCCACTATGGCGTCACCTGCTTGTTTCCCGAGTTAAGTTTAATGTTATATTCCATTGAACGCAATAACATCTCCATGGAGACAAGCAGGTGGTAGACCCTCCATCAGAAAAGTTACATATTGCACCTTTTACATGTTCATCACTAACTTTATAGACTTGTTTTTTTAGTGTTTTAATGTCCTGATATACAAAACAAAACATGACAATTCGCACCAAATTTTTAATCAGACATTTTGCCTGTAGAGTTGAAAACAGATGAGATGATTGTCCATATGGTGCCTGCACATGTTGAGCCAAGAAGAGTGTGCACTTTTAGACGACATGCTACTCGACTAGGTAATTTAAGTATTTCATTTTCAAACACAGAGGTTAATGAAAAATGTTGAACTCAGCTGTTGTCTGTTCCACTTGACTCTTCTCAATTAGCTCGGCTGCTCTGATAATACAAGGACTCAAATAAAAACACAAAGTGGACTGATCTGATTATATTATTGATTGTTGGTGAATACTGTGGAGTCACATTAAAAGTTTTACAGGAACTAAACCAGTGAAATGTTAATTAAAGTTTGGAGAACTTACTAAGACTTACTAGGAAGTAGTGGTAAAACTGTCAGTCAACACAAAGATATTCATAACAGATGTAACCTTGAGCTCTTGAATTTACTGCATGCAACTTTGCACCCTGTATATTCTTAGACTACTTTCTGGAATTAGTAAGGCTGTTACTGATCATATTGGAGAGAATCATTATACTGTGCCAAGCTTTGTTCCATTATGTAGCTGTACAGTGGGTTAGTCCACAAATCCAGTGGTTTGCTATTGCAATCCAGCTACTTATACTATAGTCTGCCAATCCATCAAACCCAAATGCAGTAATGTTCGAAGGGGACAGTATTGACAAAAATGAATATATTTTTAGTTTTATCCAAGTGTGCCTAAAGTGTTGAGGTTGTGGACTGAAAGTTAACTGCAAAAGTGCAAAAATACAATGTCAGTTTTCCCCGTGTCTAGGGAAGTCTGGGTGTCCCTTCTTAGACTGCCGCCCCAGATAAGCAGAAGAAAATGGATGGACTACAGAGTTATCCAATTTTTTAGATAATTAAAAAGGTTGGTTTATTGTTTTTTCCAGTTACTTGAATAACTGCAGTCTTTGCGGTTTAATCTCGGCCATTCAAAGTGGGTTTCTGATCGAGATTATTCTTGCTGCCTTACCACAGATCAGTGATTCCACCAGTTTTTAGCTCTCTACAAACTCGCTTAAATTCTTATACCTGCTTCTTTTCTCTTTTTTAATACATGAACCCACTGTAGGCTTGTCCATGCGCCATGAATGTGTGCCACAATGATGAAATGCTGTAGACTTTACTAGGTTGTCACTGGTCATAATGTATTGGCTGACTGATGTAGTACCTGTGCCTGAGCTGTGACAGTAGAGTGAGTCTCATGTAGATTTGGTGAGTAACAGTATCAGGCTAATTCCCCAGACTGTGGTGTTTAGTGAAAACCTGTCAGTGCCGTTCTCTATGTGTGCTAATCCCAGAGCGGCCCACTGACTGCACTAAAACTCTAATGGCCTTTTCCACAGCAGCCCCCAGAGGCCTTCACTCAGCTCAATACAAGCTCTGGCAGCCTGTGTAAACTCGCCTATCACAATACTACTGTTTTTAATAAATAGCTGAACACTGATTGACACACTAGCCACGTTAAGAAAGGTTCGCTCCAAATAAATTAGGATTAAAGAAGGATTAGAAATGGAGTTTATGAAGGTATTATACTGAAATTACACATACTAAAGTGATGCTAAACCAGGACAAATCAAATCAAGAACTAAACCTAAGACTGATCTAGATCTAAACCAGGACTGAACTTAAATTGGCTCAGGACTTAACAAGTGCTCAGTATTGTTCCACTTTTACAAGTCATAAAAAAGGGTTCTATTAGATTAACTTAATGGATATATGCCCACTGCCCTGTACTTACTTTGCACCCGTAAACTTTAGGTGGGGCTTTTACTATGGCATAGCAGTGAAATTATGATTTAAAATGTCCTAAATATGTTTGAACGTCGTCTATGGGTGTCATAAATTCATTAATCTATAGCAAACAAAAGCAAAATATGTTTTTAGTTCTTTCACCCAAAGAATTGTACTGCAGTGGTTGTAGCAGCAGTCTCCATGAGAACCACAGCCTTTACAACACTGTTTTTGTACTTGGCACGCTTGTACTGTTTATGAATGCTAATTATATCACAGCAACTTCCCAATTAGAAGTTAATGCGTGCACTGTTTAAAAATGTGCAAATAACCAGTTTGACTCAAGAGAGCCATGAGATAATCAGCCTGTTACTTGAAAGCTTTCAAATTAAACTCATTTGCATCACTTGACAAAGCAAGCGAGCACCAGCAGGAAAATTCTATTCTGTTTTTGTGAATATTTTTGGATACTTCTTTACGGCTGGGCAATTAATAGAAGTTTAATCAAGATCGAGATTCATTTTGTCAGTGATATACTTGGGCCTTTTTATTCAAGAAGTCTACAGCTAATCTTCTGTCAGTAAACAATGGTTTTAGGCAGATTTCAGACTCTGGAGAAACTTAAAGTTACATTGTAACTTTTTCTGGTGGAGGATCCGTCAAATGCTTTTCTCTGTGGAGATGCTGCATTATCAGGAATGTTTCACAGTATGGTATTAAGCATTATAGGTTAAACATTATAGGTCAGGAGAAGCAGTTTTTCAAGGTACTTTTGAGCTGTGACACCACCTGTAATTGAATAAATGTACGACAGAGCTGTTTAATGTCATACTCTGGAACATTCTAGGCAGAACAATGACATCCCTATAGAAACAAGCAGATGTCGGACCCCCAACCAAAAAGTTACCTAGTGCACATATATCTTGTTAAAGAAAGCCATTTAATTTTTTTTTTTACACAAATACGACTAGATTGAAATTGAAATTTGCCACTGAACCATATGTGGAAACTCTTTTTTTTCTATATTATCCGCCCAGCCCTTTTCATGTTGTATTAAATGTTTTCTGCAATTTAGAGCTAATACTTTCCTTCATAGTTTAAACAGGTCAGATCCATGGCAACCCCACTTAGTACAAATGCTTTTTAGGGTGCAAGGTGCTTCTGATTAATAAAAACACTGATAATTAAATATATGCAAGATAGCTGACTTTAATGCCATATTGTTCAACATTCTGGGCAAAGCAATAACATCTATGATTGTTTCCTTTACTTATCTTTGGTTCATCTACTCGAGCAACGCAACAGAGTTTGAGATGAGCACTTGATGAACCCAGTGCAGAGCAGTCTCTCCTTGGCCCTCTCTCTGCAGTCTGCCTGGTACACATTCCGATCTGCTTTCTGTTACTATGCTGCCGTTTGGACAGAGTCTGGCAGAGAAGATGGATATGAGTCGACTGGGCTCGGACTCAAAGAGAAAGGCCAGGCACAGTGGTCCGCAACAGTGGAGCAGGCCTGTTCCTCCGGGCTCACAAACACTCCCACAAAAAGAAAAAGTGAAACAAATTTGCTCAAATGCAACTCAAATAGTGTCAAACTGGATTCTGGCTACATTAGTGGAACAACATAGATCAAACAACATTGTAGATTTCGTTCATAGTTTTTTCAGCTTTTCTAAGCACATAGTAACCATATAGTATGATTCTGAAAATTGTGGAGACAGCTATCTATAACTGACTGCACTTTAATTTCCCCATTCACTTCCTTTGAGTTGTAGAATTTCACATCAGTTATAACCCTGTAAACACTATATTGAGTTTTTTTTAAACCAAATTTAAATGGCATTGTAAATCTGTTTCAAGTGAACAAATCAGATTTTTATGATCATATATTCTTTCTTTTTTATATATAGTCAAACAGGAATAATTGCTATATCATGTCACTATTGGCCAATTGCTAAAACATAATATGAAGGGAGCGTATAGTATTTCCCTTATGCTCGATGTTACTTTGCTTGTATTGCATGTACACATATGAAACTCGCATGGGAAATGGGACGTGCAGTACTTTGAAGAGACGTAGAAGGCAATTTGTTTATGAGCTTCCTGACGGTAAGGATCGGTCTTGTGTACAGTAATGTCTGCAGTAATGTGTACGTACCTCATTATTGATCAGCACGGGGAAATAATCCTCTTATTTGCCCCCTCCTCTTCATCGGTGGAGGTATTTGTGTTATGGTAGATATAGGATTATGCAGTCTTTTGAAAGCATACCTGTGATCATGGGACAGGGCTCAGTGAAGCTTGAACACATTTCTGGCAGATAACTTGTCACATCATAGATTTATTTACTAACCCACTGGCATGTTGAGTACTGGATGAGCGGATGTCATGAATTTAAGCCCTTCTACGCAAATAAAGCCGGAGGTTTCACGTTTGGGTGCATGTTCAGTTTGGTTTGTGCATAGACTTCAGACTTTATAGCAGTGCAAGATAGAATCTAACTATTTAGTCCAATGCTGCACTCCCAACAGCCAACAGAAAACTATTTGGGAGTTCGAACGCCCCTTTGTGGTCATTGCAATCTTGGCATATTATCCACTAGTCAAGCTCTTCAGGACTCTTAAAATAATTAACCTCCCATTATAAAATTGCAAAAAAAAAACCAAAAAACCACCTCCACTTAATAAGAACCACAAGTATAAACCAAGTAGTCTTCAACTTCAAACTAACTTCAATTAAGCACAAAAGATATCTTAGTTTTGCTTTTGTTTTATTTGAGCATGTGTCCCAGTAAATTTCTCTATGGGTCTAAATCTTTACATGCAAGTTTATAGTTTGAGTGTACGTTTGTGTATGGTCCTTTATGTTTAGTTGATTTGTACATGATCAAATCCTATCTTGTTATTTCCAAGCTGAATCATCCAAGTTTTGAAATATACATTCTAAAAACTGCACTGTAATAATGACCCGCAGCTCTAAACCCACCCAGTAATGCTCATTACAGCTGTACAGTTATTACACTGTCACTGCCGCTGCCCCATTCCTCTTACTCGCTCTCCTCACCAGCTGATTCACTGAATACACTCTTTGTCAAACGCTGACAGTGCACTTGGATCCGCGCATGCAGCCGGGCACAGGGGGGGCGGGAGGGGCCGTGTTTCCCTTTTAATGCATCTGCCCGCTCTCTTAATACATCCACTCTCGCTCCCTTCCCCTCGCCGCCGCCTCACTTTCTGGCACTGTTGTATCACTTTTTTATTTCTTATCGTCGTCTGTTTATGTGTTCATTTAGCTGGGCAGAAGGACCTCTCATTCATCCCTCCATCTTATCCTGTCTTGTGGATTTTTTGCCTCCGCATTTCTCGTGTGTGTCTTCACTGCGCTTGAACTAACTGCTGACTGAGGTGGGTTACACGTTCATGCTCATTTTATTATATCTTATTTTATTAATTTGCCTGGTTTTAAACTCTCTCCCTATCCCTTCTCTCTTTCCACTCCACTCAAACAAATAGCCTTAGTATTCTGTCTCATACAACATCCTAGTAGCAACCAACTCATCTTACTCTGTTGTAGCTGGACTGAAAGCACTCTTTGCATACCGTATGGTGCTCTATCACGCTCTCTCCTCTTCCTCTGATTGTCGTTCATGTATTATGCATGTTCTGTCATTTTGGATTTTTGCCACAGAGGCGCTAGTCGGGTTTTTAAAGACTTTAAAAATAACTGCACTCTAAGTCACCTATAAAAATATGTGAAGTTGTGCATTCATGTGTGAAAGAGCCTGGTACTTCCTATTCACCTTACCTGCCCCGCTGATGAGGAGTTACCAACTGTTGCTGTATCCATTCCTGTAGGTTAGGAGTTTGAGCATCTCTAGCGCTGGAGTTGAGGTGATTGTAGCGGGCATGTTGTGACAGTTATCCGTGTTCCCATCTGATTTACATGGTTCATGCGCCCGTTTCTTTGCATGCGATAGTCGTTTACATTGGCGTGCTTGGGAATGTACGTCTGTCTGCCCGTGGGCTCCGGTCCAGGGGGAAAGGCGGAGAGGAGGCAGGCTGCAGCGTTAGCAGAGTTTGGTGCAATAAGCTGTTGAATGCTTAAGGGGGAGGTAGCAGGCTCAGAGCAGGTTTGTGCGCAGGAGTGCCCTTTCTCTTGGAGGTGGGATTGTATGTGAATTGTTCAACGCTCCGCACTTAAATCTCCACACTTAAATAATGAAATTAGGAAATGTTGTTCCAGCTTTTATATACTGAACAAGTAATTATCGTGACAGGCCTATGTGGGAATGTGTCCTTTGCATTTGACCCATCCTTCAGTGTCAACCTGTCAGGAGCAGTGGGCGCCACAGTGCAGAATCAGGGAACCCATCACCAGTAGTTGCCAGTAGATACCAGAACAAAAAAAATACTCAACTAAAAGTATCACATAAAAAATCTACTACTATATATATATACTATACTATATACAGAAGTATCAATGTACTTGTTTAAAAATGTACTTAAAGAGTAAAAAGTAAAAGTATTTCATGCATTTCCTTTTCTTTTATTATAGCCTCAAATGGATTGATTTTGATACAGATTTGTGCTATTTTTTTTGTCCAGCAGAAACAATTGAATTTATAGTGTTTTCCTAGTATATCTTTGTTTGCTCAATTTATGTACATGTTAAAAAATACCCTCCCTCCTTTTTCAGCAAGTCTTGGATAATAATAAGAAATACTTTTACTTTTCTGTCTGGTTCAAAGCAATATAGTAAAAGTAAAAACCACTTAAAATTGTACTTAAGTAAAGTACAGGTACCTAAAATGTGTTCTTACAGTACTTTATTGCTTTAACTTTTTTACATTCCACCACAGCCACGTGTTTGGTTTAACTTGAAGATATTACATTATGTTGTGTACCTGTGTTTTGGGTCCCCACATAGTAATTTCCTGTAAACACACAAATTGCACTTATGGCTAACATCCAATTGTTTGAAATACCTTGCCAAAGGATACAACAATAGTGAGCTTTTATAGTTTCAGGGATTGAATTTACAACCTTTTAGTGTGTGGGCTAATGCTACACCAACTGAGGCATTTCTAAAACTGACAGTGCCTGAAAGCTAAATCTGTGATCTGAATTCCTTCAACTCCACTTTAACACATCACAGATTAAAGATTAGATGTAGATTAAAGTTGTGATTAAACTTTATTTTTAACTCAAGATGATCCTACGTCTAATCTAAATTGATTCCTTTTGTGGTATGCTGCTGTAGCCACACTGTCCACTGCTTCGGGCCTTGGGGTAGGGTATATTAAGGACAAAGGGGGAAGTTTATTGTACAGGAACTGGCTCTAAACTGAAGTTGATTTAAAAAAAAAAACAAGTTTAAACTGTGGAAATACAATACAACTCATTCATCATTCTATGGTATCGAGAGGCAGTGCGCAGCTTTATGCTAATTGCTCTCTGTGTTTTCCATCATCCAAGTTGGGACTGTCTGAAATTGGCTGTAGGATCTGGAGCGTCTGAAGCCAATATTGATAGTTTTGCAGCTTGTGCTAGTGCATTAAAATGTATCAGGGAAAGCAATACAGAATCCTTGGATATACTTCCTGGCTTGTGCTCATACAAAACAGCATTGCCACATTTGCTGACATATTGAGTCCAAAAGGAGTAACAGAGCAACACCCCCTATACATAATTATAGAAAAAAAAATGAATGCAGATAGAAGTTAATTAGTGCTGTATCATTCATTTAATTAGTGAAACTGTAAAATATTACATGTTTATCTGTGCATTTGTTCTGATAGGAACTGTATTAATTTTAAACACGGGTGAGTGAGTTATTTTTTTATTTTCCCAATTTCTATTTTTGCAAACCATTAGAAATTATTTTATGTTGTATATCTTGTTGTATATTCTTCAATATGGCAAAAAAACATTGACCTATTAAAATGTTTTATACATTGTATTTATTTGTTAATAAATACGTATAGTATAGCTTTTATTGTATTAATTTTAGTGTTTGAAGTTCAAACTACAAAACATGCTTTAATAAACTTTTTAGTTACAGGGGTGAGCTAAAATATTGAAATACTGATATATCCTTTACTAAATTGGTAATTTAGTATTATTATTATTATTGTGAGTATTTTTTAATATCACTTTAATGCACATATTCACTCTTTGATGAGTAAAATAGATGCATTTCATTTGAACTTTTCTCCTATAATGGTTTAACAAAGAAATGTTGCTAAAATGTGCTTGGGTTTATAAAAAATGGCAACATATCACAGACTATCATGTGCAATATATATCTATTGTATGTATCAGCATATCATGATAATATTGTATCCTCATCCATGTATTCCATATTGTATCGAATCATGAGGGGCCCTGTGATTCCCAGACATATTTGATTATGCTTCCCATTGACAATTTGAAACTATTGAATTGTGTTTTTTGATTAATTGCACAGACCTATATGAAAAAATTCTTGTGTGTGTGTTTGTATCCTTTTTTTTTCCCAAGTGACTGTGTAGAAAACCCCGAGCGAAAATGATATATTAGCCACACTTCTCCATCCCCTGCAGCCCCTCCTCACTCCCCCTCTGGGTGTTTCCTAAACTGGCCTCAGTAATCATTCTGCATTTGAGTGTTAGAACCTGTCCAGCTTCATTAGCCCTGTTTTGGAGCTCCCCACAGGCATCATACACATACACGACACACATACACTACACAGTCACACAAACTAAAGCACATACGCACAAACTACACTGGATTTATCATGCATTTGTGGAGCACTTGTGTCCCTTCCACCTGGTCCTTCCCCATTTCTCAAAACTCAAGTTATTTGGTTATTTTTTTAATATTCAGTGGTACCAGGTAGGACTGTGCAATGAATTGAATTTGAATCAAGATCAAGATTTTCTAATCGTAATGATTATTTTGGGTCTTTTTAATCAAGAGGATTACAGCCAAGCCTCAATATAAGTCTGAGTGTTTTTTTTTTGTTTGTTTTTTGTCGGAGTCCAGACTTTGGAGGATGATATTTTGCTGTTAAAAGCCTATTGTTTTTGTTCAGGAAAAGAATGTCATAAGCTTTTTAAATTTGTTTTTAAAAATTAACCAAATTTATCGAAAATCCTGATCCAACAATGTGACAAAAATACCCAGAAAAGTGAGTGAAATAGTTTACATTCAAAACACAATACATGTCTTTCCTCCATTTGTATAGATTATACAGAATTCACTATTGGCTCCTTGTGAAATTACTGTTGTGATTAGATCTTGTAGGCTACTTGTATCTTTATGTACACATAAAGAAATGAGAAAAAGAAAAGACAGTTCAGTTGCTCGTTTGGCCTTTCCTCACTTAAAAGTAATGTAAAAACTCTGTGCCAAGAACAAGAAGACTTAAAAAATGGCCTATTTAAAACCTGCAAATGTCCATATTGTATTTTATTGTCCCATATTCTTCTTTCCAGTTTAAACTCTTTGTTCATGGTCATATTTCACACTTATGACACATTGTACATCTTGTTATGTGCATTGTAAGTGCAGTAATCAATTTATGAACTGATTGTTGTATAATTGCAAATACACTGTGGAAAGATAACTTGTTCAGGCCCGTTTTCCTCGACTACTCCGGCGCTATGGTCTTTAATAGTTTAGCTAAGCGTCTGTAAGCAGATAGACAGCTGCAGCTTAGCCACAGTGAGGGAGGTCCAGTGTAATGTGATTTTAATGGACGGGGTTTTCTCCAGTGCTGCGTGGACTGTGTGTAATGTAGTGCAGTGAGGCTCAACGTCAGTGTATTGTGGTTTAGTAGACAAGTTAATACGGCTGCAACTAAAGATAGTGTATTGGGAATTCAGGTGTCCAGTAGCAAATACAAAACTCCCACATGCATATATTATTAAAATGAATAAGTTAGGGTTAGGGTTAAGTAATATTATTTTAGCAGCCAACTACTCAGTGATATTTTTTTGTCCACTAGCCAGTTAGTTATATTGTATTTTGAATATAAGAGCTGTAACACAATTTTAACCAGAGATAGAGATAGATTTAGAGATAGGTTTGGAGATAAAAAAAATATGCAACTAGAGGAAAAAAATTGCAAATATTTATGAATAGTGTAAGTTGCCGCTCTCTGTTGTATATTGTACTTTGGGACATGTTTTAGTCCAGTTAATGACTACAACAATTGTATAATAGTTGATTAGTTATGGTTATTCAGATTAATTGTTGAAGGCCCAGTTAAAGGTTCAGTGTGTAAGTTTTCTGGTGGAGGGTCCATCACCTCCTTCTCTCCAAAAAGATACCTGGAATGTTCCACATTATGGCATTACATTGATCTATCTCTACGGATGTCAGATCTGTGGAGAGGCGAACCCTTTCACATTTATAGTGCAAGTTTTTAGGCCATTAAAATACATGTTATGGCGGACCCCTCCACCAGAAAAGTTACACAGTGCACCTAACCTTTTTTATTGATTTATTAATCTTGTAAACTAAGGAGAAGAAACATCTTGAAACATCTTAACAATTACCTTTTTTGATATTATTTATTTTTATATATCTTCCATATGTTCCTGTTTACTCAGTATTCGTCAAATTCCTGTTTATCGTTCAGAGGAACAGACTCACTCATTGGGATCATACTGATTAGTCTCTACAGATCAATGTAAATTACATATTGCTGCCAGGTAGCCTATATTGTACTCCTCTGAACTTTATAAATCACTCTAATTGAGAAAATCATCCTTGAATACTCCTCTACAGGCCAGGGTAATGCGCTGGCTGGCTAATAAAAAGCTTATCTTTCAGCCCTAAGAGAGATTTAAAATGGCCATTCGCTGCGCCTGAGTGTTCTCAGCTCAAACCCACAATGGAACAACAAGGAGGAAGAATCGAAGACAGGAACCAGCTCTTTGATAATGGCGAGAGGGCTGTGTTGTAGTATTTTTATCTTTAAAAGTTATTTAATGGAAGAGTTACTGTAGATTATTGGTTTTCCCAGTCTGTAGGTAAATCGGGTATTGAGCAGCTCTACAATGTCAATCTGTTTTGTAATCTGATCCTCTGCCTCCTCTTTCCTAACTCCAGCTAACTCCATCTCCTCTTTGCCCTTCTCTAGACCTTCTGCCTCCTATCTGCCAACTTTTATCTTAGTATCCACCTATATTTACTCATCTGATCAAACCCTCCTCTGCACATGCCCATATCTAACTTAATCTCCAAAGCATTAACAGTCCCATTGATACACTCATCTAATGTATAATCTTCTTGCTTAATATCCATGTTAACGGCTTCATTTGAACCACTTAAAGCTGGATACCAAGGCTGAACGATGCACATTCTATGGCACCAGTAAAGATACGGAAAATGTAATTATTATATTACATACTAATCTAAGAAAGTCTAAAGAAAATCTGTTAAAAAAAAATAAAATAAAAAATAGTTGAGGTATAGATTGAAGTACAGTATATTTATTTGGATCCCCATTTCTGCATATTTTGTCAGCTACTTTTCCTGAGATCATTTTAAATTCCAAAAGTTACAGTTCATAATTAAAATAAAATGTATAAAACTTACTACTTGCTTTTAAGTTGGATACAGTTTCAGGAAATGCAATATAACCGTAATGTGTTACTTTCAAACTCTTGATTACAGGTACATCATACACTGCCTGGCCAGAAAAAAAAGTCGCTACCAAAAAAAAAGGTCACACAATATTTCGTTGGCTTTGATTACGACACGCATTTGCTGTGGCGTTGTTTCGATAAGCTTCTGTAATGTCACAAGATTTATTTCCATCCAGTGTTGCATTCATTTTTCATCAAGATCTTGCATTGATGTTGGTCGAGTCTGAGCGCTGCGCAAAGCTTCTCCAGAACATCCCAAAGATTCTCAATGGGGTTAAGGCCTAGACTCTGTGGTGGCCGATCCATGTGTGAAAATTATGTCTCCTGCTCCCTGAACCACTCTTTCACAATTTGAGCCCGACGAATCTTGGCATCTTGGAATATGCCCGTGCACAAATCCATTGATGGAATAACCTGGTCATTTAGTATATTCAGATATCAGCTGACCTCATTCTTTGAGCACAAACTGTTGAACCTACACCTGACCAACTGCTGATGATACAATATCACGATAGTTCAGTTATTGTTACATCCCTAGTGGTCACTGTTGAGCTCCATTGCTGAACATTACATATAGCTCAGGATCGTATGTCTAAAAGTGACATACGATAATACAATACTACGATACAATACTATGTATTTTCTTGAAGATAACCATGACAAAATCAGACCAACTTGTGCAAGGACTCAGTAGAAAAGACTCAAATTTTATGTCAAAACTATAGACTATAATGTCAAAATAATATTAAGTTAAGTATTTAGTATCTTAAAATCTCCATTGTTTTAAGGTACATTCCTAAGCTATGATGACACAATCCTGATCTGTTGGGCTTTTTGCTGTTGTGACTAGCAGTACTACTACTCTTTATGACAGTATTGTGTTGATGTGGGGCAGTAAAGGCTTGTCTGTTTTTACCATGACACACAATAACACAAGGACTACAAACATCTGAATAATGGCGACAGCAGTGTAAGTGTGAGGACAGATTTAGCCCTGACTTTTGGAGAAGACACGTGTGAGCTGTCAGACTGTCTGAGGGGCCTGTTGTCATCAATGTAAATACAAGAGACATGAAAACACCACTCTGTTTATAGACACTTTTAAAGGCTGTGACTGGAGGAGTTGAAAGAAATGTTTGCTCTTATGTTCTGCTGTACATTTTGTATTGACTTTGTTTTAAAATTTGCCCAAATTCCGAATGTGAACTACAGGTTTAATGACGTGTAGAGTTTGAATCAGAATTTGGACCTATTTTTTTTATTATTATTATTAAGTTGTTATGATCAATATTGAAATTGTAAATGAAGATAAGACATAACTCTACATATAAGTAAAACTCAGATACTAATGTGCAGTTCAGAGCAGTGGGAATTTAGCAGTGAAAGTTATTGAGCCAATACAGGACAATACAGGATTACTCATACATTATACTCATACATACCTGAATCAATTCAAATACAACTTTGAGTAAAATATTAGTGAGGGAACACAGTTATAACCTAGTTTAAAGCTGCCATAAGTCGATATGACATAATCCCTTTTTAAGTTTATTATACTGTGCTTGTGCTCATGTTTTCCCACTTTCCAGGTGATAGTGTCGTGCTTTCATTTTTGTTTTTGTAAACATACTGTTCCCATCTCATGGCTACCATGGCTATGACAAACTATATAGGCCATTATTGTAATCAGACCATGTATTTCTAGTGTAACAGTATTTTAACCTATTCCTAAAGCATTTCCTCTTTCTGTTTGTGAAGGCAGGTAACTAAATGCCATGTCAGACTTGATGGGTTTCCTGGGCGTAGGGAAAACCAAAACAGATTGTGAAGCAGATGGATGACTCTGTGGGAGGCAGAGGACCCAGAGTACAAAAACATCTACTGGGATACTATATAAGCATGTTTGTGACTAAATTAGACCAGAAAGGTCTTGTCTAACTTTTGGTAGTAAAAAGTAAGAAGAAAGTGGTATTACTCTGAACATGAGAACTGGTATTGACTTATTTGTTCTATTGGTAAAATGCCATACTCAAGCCCCGGGGTCTAAAAATGGCCGCCCATTCAAGTCAATGAACCAAGCTCAATGGTGCATGACCCCAGATTAGCCTAGCCTGGCTAGGTACTTATGGCGGCCGTGGGCTGATTGGACATGCGCAGTAGTGTCTTTTCTCCTGCGGGCACACGCGAATGCACGCGAACACACACACGAAGCGCGGGCTCGCGAAGCACATGATTGCCTTCGACCAATCAGAGCGAGAGGAGCTAGAGTGGAGCAGAGTGTAGCCGGAGCTAACGATTAAAATGTTTTTTAATGAAGGATTTTGAGCTGAGAAAAAGTTTATGATCTAAAAATAGGTAAAAATTGCCACAAAATCCAACATATTTGAAAGTTATAGGTGTCCTATCAGCCGAACACGAGCAGTTTGTGATTACATTGCACTATGAGAAAAATCCGTGTTCAGCCCATGGGATTTTTTTCGCTGTAGAACCAGTGAGTGGCCACTACGTCAACTGCAGTCAGCTACAAGCAGCAACACCCTATCCAGTTATTTTAATAGATCCATGGCCATACTACTTTGCTTCTGCTTTTTCCTATCATTATCGTTATTACGGATGGGTCAAAATGATCTACCACAAATCTATCACCAAAATTTAAAATGAAAACAAAAAAAGAAACTCAATGTGTCTTCTTTGAAAGAAAAATAACATCAACACCAGAAACATCACTATATAAGTTTTTGGTTGGGGGTCTGTTACCTGCTTGTTTCTATGGATATGCCATTGCTCTGCTACAAATGTTCTATAATATGCCATTAAATAGATTCACCATACATGTATTCAATCACAGATGGTTTTATCACTCAGAGATGCCCTGGAAAAAGTTGGCATTATGACTGTGAATTTCAATACTCGTACTGTGAAATAAATCAGATAAAGCAATAACATCTCCATGAAATATCACTTTATACCTTTGTTTGGGAGATCACACTAGACATTTTGGTCTCTTTTTTGAGGTAATTTAGAAAAGTTTTAAATATAGGCGATACACT